>PVLD010027346.1:0-20902 GCA_004027595.1 Dinomys branickii | reverse complement strand
TGTGTGTGTGTGTGTGTGTGTGTGTGTGTGTGTGTGTGTGTGTGTGTGTGTGTGATTTGTGCTGGCTCCTACATTTTCATTGACTCCAATCAGGATTATATTATTAATGTTTTTATCATTTTCTGTCTGTGGGATTGTTTTATCATGGTCCCTTGTTATTTTTAAAAGATCTTTCTTGTCATGATCTCTAAGCTGCTATACTGTTTCTAGGTTTGAAATTCTGTTTTCACTTTTTTAAAGTGATTTTGACAAATTTGAATGGAGTTTTTGTTTCCAGGATATGTTTATATCTGTCTCATAGATTTATTTCTTTCCTATGTTGTGCATTCATGGTTTACATCATTTTCTTATGTCCCTGTCTTTTTAAATCTATGTCTATTCTATACTTGCTGTGTCAATCTTCTATTGTGGTCATCATCTCTTTTTTCTCCTGGGAGATTAGATCTGATCTGATTCCCTCGATAATCTCATGCACCAGGATTTTAACTTCTACTGGTATCATTTTAGAAATTTCAGATTGATGGCCTCCATTTTTTCCTACCTTATTGTCCCTTGGACTTGTCCTGTATGGGCTGCAGGTCTGGTGTTGGGTTTTGCTTCTGTCTTGTTATTTTCTGTTTTTAATTTAATTTTCTTCCTATGTTGATGCCTGTATATTTCTTATAATATGTAGCTTTATCTCTAATACTGAAGCCTCCCTAGAAATGTCTGTTCTTCAAAGGTGTCTTCAATGTGTAGGAAGTTCTTGGTTTTTATGTCTGTCTCAATATTCTGCCTTTCAAATCTATTTAAGATGAGATGTTTTCATCTATTTGGCTCATCCCCTAGTCCTTTGGAACTGAACTATGCTGATGGTCAAAGTATTATTATAAAAGGGAGAACAACTAATGACAACTAGTATTACAATTAGAAATAATAGTAGCATCACACATGACCTAGAATTTGACAATCTGTCACAATTCTTCATTTGGTATCTTTAACCATAGTGGCAAGATCTAAAATTATATAACAAAACTCAACATAAATCAGGAACTTTCATGCAATGAGTTTCCCCCTAGTGTTGTGATTTCACTCTGTAATGAGAAAATTTAAGAGGTATAGGGAAATTTTAAGAGGTATAGATGTATAGGGGACAATTCCATTTATTTATGTTGTGCATTCATGATATCCATCATTTTCCTATGTTCCTCTTTTTTAAAACTATGTGTATGTGGGCTGGAGGTACAGCTCAGTGGGCTAAGTGCTTGCCGCTGAGCACTAGGGCCGAGTTCGATCCCCGGTCCCGGAAAAAAAAAAAAAAAAACTATGTGTATGTTAGACCTGCTGTGTAAACCCTCCATTGTGTTCATCATCTTTTTTTTCACCTGGGAGAGAGAGATTAAGAGTAATATAGTTGAAGCAAGGCTGGAGAACAAAGAATGATCATGCAAGCTTTGTAAAGGTGGAGAGAAAGAATGAAAGGGAAAGTAGGAGATTATTAAAATGAGTCAGAAAGGTTAGGAGCAGTGTTTATTCATATGAAGATATTCTAAGATCAAGAGAGATAGTTGTGGAGAGAGAGAAAGAAGAGAATTAGAATAGAAAAGTATCTATAAATCATAAAAAAGAATAAAAATCTACCCAGATGTTATGGTTTATACATTGTGTCAACTTGGGGAGTGTAGAGGTTTGGCTGAGTGACTCAGCAGGAAGCCAGGGTGCTTACTTTGTATACATCCTGAGCCTGTGAAAGAGGAGGGCATGGAGATTATGTGAGTGCTACATGCCCCCTGGGTGGGGGTAGCCTGTTTAAAATGTAAAGAGGCTGCTCGCTGCCATTCCTCCCTTTTGCTGGTTGTTTTTGCTGTGCTCTGCTGCCATGAACGTTTGCCCTCTGCCATGTGCCACTCTGCCTCTGAGCCAGCCAAGTATGAACTGAAATCTCCACAAACCATAAGCTAAATAAACCTTTCCTTCCTTCATTTTGGGTGTTGGGTATTTTGTCTCAGCAACGAGAGAAAGTAACCAAGACACCAGATAATAAAAGGGAAACAATGCACACAATGAAGAAAAAATTCATGTGGTTCCACTGTTCTATGGTAGTGTCCAAATCAGTGTTCCTCCAATTCTGCGATAGGATTAGCACTGCATTGGATTTGGGGCTGATCTTGGCTTCTGGATGTGGGGCTCTGGTGAGTCTGTAGTCAGCAGTTTTCTGGAAGGCCCACCCATTACTCCTTACTCTGTTTATCTCAGGTTGCCCTCCTGGTTGCTGTCGCACCCTCAAACAGAGGCAGACCAAGGTGGCTCCCCGTCCTGTGCATAGCTGGTCACTCCTAGGCCTTGCACAGCTTGCTCTATTCCATACTGCTGGCTCCCCTCATGCTCGGTCCTTCTCCCATGCTTAGCCAGTGAATGCAAGCCTGTCCCACAACACTTGTCACAAGTTGGAGGGAGTTGCTGATTTCCTGGCCCAAGGGTCACTAGTCACAAGACTAGCACCACACATGACCTAGAATTTGACAATCTGTCACAACTTTTGATTCGATATCTCTAACCATAGTGGCATAAAGTAGTCCTAGGTGCCATAAGATAGTCCAAATCCTCTCTTGCACCAGTCATAGGGCAGGAGTACTTGTGTTATTTCACTAGCAATCCTCAGTGCCATGACCAGTCCCTTACTAGAGGTTCCAGTTTGCAGTTGTGGTGCTCAACAGAGAAAAATAAAAAAGAAAAGAAAAACTGGTGGCCCAGCAGGGTGAAAGTAGTCACTCACCCTTGTGTTTGCCAGCAAAATTTGTTGCCAAGCTGCAGCATCTTCTGTTTGCAGGAAACCAAAAAATGCCAGGGGCTTTATGTTTTAGGTCTATCTTATGTGGATTGAGTTTGCTTTTGCCATACCTTTGTTAACTCTTTGTGGAGTATTTTTTGGCATGGAGAGCTTCCTGAAAATGGCAGTTCCTGCCTCAGTCCTGTTCCCACCAGTGGGAAACCCACAGGCAGCCCTGTAGGCTGGTTTTATTATTTTATAAAGTCCTACGGTTATGTTTTGTTGGATTTACAAGTTTCTTATTTCAGATTAATTTTAGCGTCAGGATGTATGCCCCTCCCCTTCTTCCAAGTACCTGTGTTTTTAGTTGATTTCCTCTGAAGAACTCCAATGTGAATTCTCCTTTATTCAGCCATTTTGAATCCCCCAACATGTGGTCTTTTTACACAAAGGAATACTGCTCACCCATAAAGAAGGACAAACTTGAGACTTTTATAGGTAAATGGATGAAACCTGAGACCATACTCATGAGTGAAATAAATCAGACTCATGTGTGTATCATATATTCTTCCTGTGAGAAGCTGAAAGAATAAATAAGATACAAAATATATAGTAGAGGTTCTGGGTTGACAGTGACAGCAGAAGGAGAGTAAATCCATGCCCTGCACCCATTCCATTGTCTGGAGCAGTGCTTCCAGCAGGAAGGGTGAAGGCGGTGCCAGGAGGAAGAGTATAAGCCTGTGCCTGTGCATCTTCCATTACTCTGGATTGACAGTGACAGTGGGAGAAGAGTAGGTCTGCACCCTTCACCCCCTCCACTTTCTAGAGCAATGGTTCTGGAAGGAAGGGTGAAGGCAGTGCCAGCAAGAAAAGTATAAGCCTGCACCCCACACATCCTTCATTGCTCTGGGTTGACAGTTACAGTGGGTGGACAGTAAGTCCATGTGCTGCACCCCTTCCATTGTCCAGAAAGGTGGTTCTGGTAGGAAGAGAAAGTGGTGCCAACAGGAAGAGTATAAGCCTCCCCTCTATATGTCCTCCATTGCTCTGGGTTGACAGTGACAGCTGAAGGAGAATAAGTTCACACCCTATGCACTTTCCATTTTCCAGAACATTGGTTCTGACGGGAAGAGTGAAGGTGGTACCAACAGGAAGAGTATAAGCTTGTGTGCTGTATATCCTCCATTGCTCTGGACTGACAGCGAGAGTGGGAGGTGAGTAAGTCCATGCTATGTGCCCTCTCCATTTTCCAGGGATCGTGTTTCTAGTATGAAGGGCAAAGAAGGTGATTGGGAGAACAATAAAGGCAGTATCAGAGAGGAGAGTATTAGCGCAGGCGTGGGTCTTTCTTTATTGCCCTGAGACAATGGTGACAGTGAGAAAAGTGTAAATTGAAGCTATTTCTTTCCTGCATTGCCCTGGGACTGTGGTGTTGGCAAGAAGAGACAACCAGAGGAACAGACACCTTATAGGAAAGCCTCAACATCAGTGATTAAGGCTATCTAATATTAGAAAGCTAAAAATATCAATACAGAAAACAGAATGAAGTAGAATATAGAAAATGAGAAGATGTACAAGTGAAATACAATCCCAAACAACCAGCCCAGCCCACCCAGGACAAGTCCAGAACACAAAGTGATAGAGGAAATTGGAAGTAAACAAATGGAACTCTCTGAAATGACAGCAGCAGAAGCAAAAAAATGGAAGAGGCCATAGAAAAATAATCTCAAACGTGCAAAAAGAAATCAATATCAAAATGAAAGACATTAAAGCAGATACAGATAAACAAATAGAGGAGCTCAGAAAAATGATGGAAACCAAGACAAGAAATAAAATCAATGAAGCAGATCAAAACAGAAGTGTAGGAGATTAGAAACTCCACTGAAATTATGTGCAGTAGATTGAATGAAAGAGAAGATAGAATATGAGATCTAGAAGAGAGGAATGCAACTAGTGACTAGGAAAAGAAAGGTATATTAAGACTCACAAAAGACCATGAAAAATTAACCCAACAGCTACAGGATTAAGCAAAGAAAAATGACATAAGACTGATTAGAATCAGCGAGAAAGCTGGAGATAGCACAAAAATCATTAATCATCTCTTCACATAAATAATAGCAGAGAACTTCTCAAATATGGATCAAGAATTTGACATACAAATAAATGAATCATACAGAACTACAAGTAGCCATGACAAAAATAAATCTACAAAGCACATAATAATCAAGATTCCACAAATTCAGCACAAGAACAAAATATTAAAAGAGCTAGCGAAAAGAAACATATCACTTATGAAGGAAAGCCCATCAGAATCACAGCAGATTTCAAAACAAAAACCAAGTCAAGTGAAGTACTTAAAGCCCTACAGGAGAAAAATATTCAATGCAGATTGATGTATCCAACAAAATTATCATTCACACTTGATGATGAAATGGGATAATTCCATGACAAGGAGCAACGGAAGAAATTTTTGAGCACTAAAGCAGTGCAACAGAATGCTCTGAAAGACATATTAGAAAGAAATAATGAAGACCACATACACTAGAACACCAAGAGAAGGAAGCAGTCAGGCAGGTCAAGCAGGTAAACAAAGCAGAAAGACAAGGAACAAACAAGAGGGAAACAACATAGAAAAGAAAAGCCAATATATATCAGTTATAACAATCAATGTAAATGGTCTCAACTCACTAATCAAAAGAAACAGACTGGCAGAATGGATCCAGAAGCAAGACCTAATATGCTATATTCAAGAAACATATTTAACCTAAAAAAAAATTCATAGAGTAAAAGTTAAAGGATAGGAAAAAATTCTCCATGTTACAGGAACCTAGAAAAAAGCAGGAGTATCTATTGTATTTGCAAACAGTGCAAACTTTAAGCCAAAACTGATCAAAACAGACAAAATGGTCACTATATATTAACTCCAAGAAGAAGAGATAACAATCATAAACATGTATGCACCAAACACAGTTCACCCAACTACATAAAACAAATCTTACCTGAAATGAAAAACCAAATAAGCACTAACACAATTATAGTTGGCGATTTTAATACTCCACTCTCACAAATGGATAGATCAATTAGACAAAAAAAAAAAAATCAATAAATATTAGAATTAAACCAAGCCTGAGAACAAATGTATTTGGTAGATAACTACAGAGTTTTTCACCCCCGAACACCAGAATACACATTCTTCTCAGCTGCACTGGGATATTCTCCAAAATAGATCAAATATTAAGTGACACAACATGTTTAAGTGAATGTAGAGAAATCAAAATTATCTGATGCACACTCTCTGTCCATAGTGCAATGAAACTGGAAATCAGTAGCAAAGGAAATAACAAAAACTACATTAACACATGGAAATTAAACTCCTTCTGAAAAATCAATGGCTCACAGAGGAAATTAAAGATAAAATTAAACACTATATGCAATGAAAGGATAATACTGATACAACATAGCAAAATTATGGGATGCAGTGAAAGCATTCCTGCAAGGAAAGTTTATAGTAATGAACTCACGTCAGGAAAACCGAATGAGCTCAAATAAACCTAATATTCAACTTCAAACTTCTAGAAAAAGAACAAATCAAACACAAAGCCCATGTAAGGGAGGAAATTATAAAGAGCAGAAATCAATGTAATAGAGACTAAGAAAACAATACAATGACTCAATGAATCAAAGAGTCAGTTTTTTGAAAGAATAAATAAAAGTGATAAGCTATTAGCCAACCTCATCAAAAAGAGGAAAGAAAAAATACAAATTCAAGCAATTAGGAATGAAAAGGGGGAAAACACAATGAATTACACAGAAATCCAGGAAATCCTCAACACTCACTATGAGAACCTATATTCTAGTAAGATGGAAAACAGAAAAAATGGGCAGGTTCCTAGACACAATGGAATTCCCAAAACTAAATCAAGATGTAAAAATTCTAAATAACCTGATAACAGCCAATGAAATTGAAAATGTAATTTAAAAATTGCCCACAAAGAAAAGCCCAGGACCTGATGGATTCGCTGTGGAATTTTACAAAAAATTTAGAGAATACTTAAAGTCTATACGGATGAAAATATTTAAAGAAGGGAAGCAGTACTTCCAAAATCATCCCTACAAGTATTAGCCTGATTCCAAAACCAGATAAAAACTCAAACAAGAAAGAAAACCATAGGCCAATCTCCCTGATGAACATAGATGCAAAAATCTTTAATAAAGTAGTGGCAAACAGAATGCAGAAAATCATCAAGATTATACATCACGATCAATAGGATTCATACCACGGGTATAAGGGATGGGCATACATAAGAAAATCAATAAAAATAATACACCATATTAACAGAACCAACGACAAAATCCACATGATAATCTCAATAGATACAGAAAAATTTTGACATAGTCCAAAACTTATTCATGATAAAGACCCTATAGAAATTGGAATAGATGGCTTTTATCTCAATCTTATAAAAAGCTATCTACAACAAGCCAACAGCTAATATACTATTAAATAGTCAAAAACTGAAAGCTTTCACTCTAAATGGAGGAACAAGACAAGAGTATCCATTATCACCACTCCTATTCAATATAGTTCTGGAAACTTTAGTCAATTAGACAAGAACAGAAAATAAAAGGGATAAGGATAAAAAAGAAGTTAAATTAGCATTATTTGCAGATGACATGATACTGTAGATAGATTCCAAAAACTCCATCAAAAGATTTCTGGAATTAATATCCAAATTCACTAATGTAGTGAGATACAAAGTTAACACTCAAAAGTCAATAGCATTCCTATACACAAGCAACAAACTCAGAGAGAGAGAGACATAAGGGAAATCACACCCTTCATATCATCCAAAAAATGGAATACTTAGGTATTGTTATGGTTTGTGTCTGGATGTGTGCTCAAGGCCTCATGTAGTCATGGGGTGGGCTTCTAGAGTTTTTAATTGATCCAATGCTGGGATTATGGGTGTGAGTGCTAAACCCACCCCAGGATAGATAGTTTGCATACAGTATAAGGGAGGAAAAGAGGCTGCTTTCAGCTGCTCCTCCCTTTTGCTCTTGCTACTTCTGCTGTTTTCCGCATCCATGAACTGTTGCCCTCTGCCAGTGCCACTCTGACTTGGAGCCAGCCATGTATGAACTGAAACCTCCACAAACTGTGAGCTAAATAAACCTTTCCTTCCTTAGTTTTGGCCATCAGGTATTTTGTCTTAACAATGAGAAAAGTAAGCAAGAAAGGTATTAACCTAACAAAGGATGCAAAAGATATGTACAGTGACAATTACAGTACTCTAGAAAAGGAGATTGAAGAGGATATCAGAAAATTGAAAGATATTCCTTGTTCTTCGATAGGAAGAATGTACATAGTTAAAATGGCAATACCAATGAAAATACCATGAGCTGGGTGTGGTGGTGCATTCCTGTAATCCCAGCATTCAGGAGGCTGAGGCAGGAGGATCTTGCATGTTCGAGGCCAGCTTGGGCTACATAGGTGCATTTAAGGCCAGCCTGAACTGCACAGTGAGACTGTGTCTCAAAAAGACACACACACACACACACACATACAAAAAAAAAAAACAACAATGAAAGTGCCATTAACATACCTCACAGACCTAGAGAAAACACTTCTGAAATTCATTGGGAACTAGAAAAGACCTAGAATGGGAACAGCAATTCTGGACAACAGAGGCAAATCAGAGGGCATCACAATCCCAGACATGAAATTATACTATACAGCTACTGTGATAAAATCAGCATGATGTTGGCAAAAAAAAAAAAAAAAAAAAAGGCTGGAGGATCAGTGGAACACAATAGAAGATGCAGATGCATTCCCTAATACACTCAGCTGCTTTATCTTTGACAAAGAAGCCAAACTCGTTCACTGGAAGATAGACCCTTTAATTAATGGTGCTGGAAAAACCGGCTTTCCACATGAAAGACTAAAACTAGACCCATATCTATCACCATGCACTAAATTAAAGTAAAACTGGATCAGGGATCTAATGTTAAAATAGAATCACTAAGTTTCCTGGAAGAGAAAGTAAGTAGAAGTCTCAAAGACATAGGTTTAGGCAGAGGTTTCATGAGCAAAACTCAGACCACAAGGGAAAGAATAGGAGAATCAACACCTGGGATCTCAATTTACTAAAAAGCTTTTGCATAGCAAAAGAAATCAACAACAAAATGAAAAGAAATCCTACAGAGTGGCAAAAATGATAGCCAGTTGTCTCACAGACAAAGATCTTATATCCAGAACATATAAAGAATTGAAAAATATCAGACCCCCCAAATTCAAAGACCCAATCCAAAAGTGGGCATTCATGATGAAGTCACTTCTCAGATGAAGAAATGCAAATGGAAAATAAATACATGTAAAAATGTTTGACATTATTGGTCATTTGAGAAATGCAAATTAAAACAACACTGAGACTCAATCTCATCCCGAAAGAATGGCTATCATCAAAACATCAACTGATAATAAATGCTGGAGGGGCTGTGGAGAAAAAGGAACACTTCTCTGCTGTTGATGGGAGTGTCTGGAGATGTCAGTCTGGAGATTCCTCACAGAACTAGGATTAGTTGTCCAATTCGACCCGGCTCATCTCCTTCTGGGTATCTTCCCAGAAGAATTAAAAACATCATACCACAGTGATATATGTGCACTCATGTCTAAAGAAGCACAATTTGTCATAGCAAAATCTTAGAAACAACCCAGATGTTCATCAACTGAAGAATGGATAAAGAAGATGTGATTTTAAAAAATATACTCAGCCATAAAAATAAATGGAGTCTTTCATAGGCAAATGGATGCAACTTGAGAACATATTCTTAAGTAAATCAGACACATACACGTAAACATCGTATTGTCTCACTAGTGTGATAAAATGAACAAGTAAGATCTGAAATGCACAACACATATTGTGAATTGGGAAGTAACTGTTAAAAAAGATACACTGTGATAGGCGAAGGGGAAATGAAGAAAGGTATATATATATATATATATATATATATATATATATATAATATTGTTATACAGCTAGTTTCTCTTAGTTTATTAAAAAGAAAGTTTTGTGCTAATATTGTATAGACAAGATATCCTGCGTATATCTTCTACTCTGAATAACTGCTAGGAAGACAACGATAAACTGTATACACTACTGTGGCTGTCCTGATGTTTAAAACTCGGTTTCTTTGTTATGTTCATCTTTTGTTTGAAAGTAAAGAATAGCTGGTGGGATGGAGAAAGGCGAAAAGAAGCAGGAGAAATTTGAAATTCTGCATTGTTTGTATTGGCTTCTGTTGTTCTGCTTTGGCTTTATGCTTGTTTGTTTTTGAAATAAAATAGATATTGTGAAATGGGAGGAAATTGTTCAAAACGAAACAAACTAGGGTAGGGGAAAGGGGCAAGGAAGAAAGGGAAAAGGAAAAAAACAAGATAGTTATGCTACTAGTTTCTTAGTTTATTGAAAAGAAAGGTTCGTGTTAGTATCTTTTAGAGAATTATACCTATATCTTGTACTTTGAGTAACTACTTTGAAAATAACAATATGCAATATAGTAACTATTGTTATTCTCCTATTAGTTGTAAATTTTTAAAAACTTTCTCCCATAAAGTTCAAAAAAATTAAAATAGGTGAGTAGCTGACTGTTCTTGGATTTGGTTATGTCCCTTGTATTCTGTTCCACTGATCTATGAGTCCATTTTTTGGCCAAAAACGTGATGATGTTTTTAATCACTATGGATTTGTAATATGACTTGAAGTCAGAGACTTTTATGTCCTCTGCTTTATCCTTGCTCAGAATTGTTTTGCTATACTAACTCTCTTCAGGTTCCATATAAATTTTAGTTGCTTTCTCCAGTTCTGTAAGGAATGGAATTGGCATTTTGATTGCATTGCATTAAATCTCTAGAAGAGTTTTGGCAGTACAGTCATTTTGACTATGCTGGTTCTGCCTATCCAGGAACATGGAACTATCTTTCAATTTTTAGATATCTTCTTCAATCATTTTTTTCTCAGTACTGTAGTTTAAACGTACATATTTGTGCAGAGTTCTTCTATCGTAGATATCCCACTACAGCAGTAGTTTCCTATTTCTATTTTGCAGTTGCACAGTACAGATGTTCCTCATTTAATGACTTGTTGAACTTTTCAGACTTCCCATCCAGGTGCAGTTTGGACTTAGGCCTATCCCCAGACTTATGCTCTGCATTCAGACTTAGGACACAGGTACATGACAGACATTGCAGCCTTATGGTGGCTTCTTCTACCGCTCAGTACTGTAATTTTTACTGATTATACTGTACAATACTGTAGTCTTGTTGTCATACATTACAGTACTGCACGAGTTATGCAAATAAAACCAAATCTATCAAGTTGGAGTTTCATTTGACCATTTCACTCTAAATATCATAAATACTGTATATAACTCCTCATTCAGTGGCCAAGATGCAGGAACAGAACTGTCTTTAAAAAAGGAATGTCTACATTCATTTTAATGGATGTATCATAGTTTAATTACCTGCTGATTACTTGTCATATCTAAATTGTATTTTATTAAAATATTAATCTAAATTTTGGATTCACTAATTTTGGAGGTCGTATATGTCACAAATTTGGTGCTAGATTACTAAACAGATTAAGTTTTAAAAAGTGATACATGACTTGTTGCTATACGTAAACAAATTAACTTATTCAAAATTAGAAGTTCAAGTACTCTTTTAGCCTCCCCCTACTAATCATAATCTCTTTACTCGATATATCACTGCTATGAGTTTGGTATGTATACTTCTTTCCTATGAAGTGCACATATACTCAATTTACATATGATTTTAAAAAATTATTGCATTAGCCAATACCTATTCTGTGACTTGCCTTTTGAATATGTATTAGAAATACAGATTCATCTCATGCTTTTTAGTAGGTGCATAGTATTCTATATTGTTAAATATATAAAACTTTTTTCTTCTGTACTAGGCTATGAATCCAGGGCCTTCATGCCAAGCTACATCTCTATACCTTTTATTTTTATTTTTGGAGACAGGGTCTTACTAATTCACTAAATTGCCCAGGCTGAGTTTGAACTTGAGATCATTCTGTCTTAGCCTTCTAGAGTACTGGGACTACAGATAAGCACCACTATGTTTGCTTTGTCAGTCTCCTTTAATTAACATTCACAATGTTGTGTGGCTGTTGCCTTTTGTGTACATGTGCAAAACTTTTCATGTAAGGCAGATTTAGAGAGGACAGGGTTGTTGATAAAAGGTGATTTGTATTTAAAATCCTGGTATGTTCTGCTGAATTGCCCTTCAGAAAAGCTGTGATCAGTTTATAGCTGCCAAATATAGAGGGATGTCTTTTTCCTATCAATTACCCCTATGACTACTATCAATCTTTTGAGTTCTGCCGATTTTATAAGCGAAATGTATCTCCTGGGCTAGTCTGCACTTCCTCACTTAGTGTGAGATGAGGTACTATTACACAGCTTTAAAATGTTCCATGTTTCCAAAACTTTTATGTCAGTACTGGCATATTAAAATGTTATTTCAAGGAAACCTTGGAAAATCACTTTTTTAAAATCAGGAGCAAAACACTATGTTGATAATACTTAAAATACCAATAGTTTCCAATATAAGAAATGGGAATATAAAATTAAGACTTAGTATGTTATTTCCAGCTCTACAAGAAAAGTCTCTGGTGAATTGATACACTGTTGCTATTTTCCCCATACATGAAAATCCTGACTAGAAAAATTCATTGATGCTTGTAGATCAGCTAGTGTCCATTTCTTTTAGGGATAGGAGGATTTACATATGCAAGACATATTAAAAGTAACAGGTATTACCAGCATAAATATTACCTGAAATGTTCGGCAAAAAGACCCTCCAGTCCACTGGAATCCAAGTTCTAATGTCTACCTGTCAAGTGGTCCTAGGATCATCATTACCAGAAAGAGCAGATGTAGCAAGTCACATGGGAAGAGCAGCTTTTTCACTGCAGCTCTACAGCTGAACAACACATGAGCAGAAAGGAAAATGCCTTCAAAATAAGACTCGAGATGCTAAGTTGACGGCAACTGTTGATTTTCTATTTTAAGGTATCATTAAAGAACATTCAAACATATCAGAGCACTCATTTAAAATAAACATGCGAATACTGTATGAACTGCAAGGTGCTTCAAGGATAAAACCGCTACTTATTCAAAAATTCAGTTAACTTTATCTTTCTTAAATTTGATTTATTGTATTTATCATCTCACAGATAAACTCTCAGTTTTGAAAGAGTCTTGTTATCTTTTGAACATCCTGTCTGCAGAGTCTTAGAACTCTACTTGGAATGGACAGAAAATGTCAGCATGGTTTAATTATTTATTTCAAAACGAAATCATAATTCAGTGAATGATTTCTGCTTAAAAAGGAACATCAATATTCTCTAGTTTATTCCAGCTAAGCTGTTGGGGATTCAAAATACCTCAGAGAAAAGTATCTCAGGTTTTGATCACCAAATAAATGTGGAAAGCATTTAAGATTTTCATCCTGTAAGTAAGATGTGAAGACAGTTTCTAGGGAATCAATATACTGTGCAGGCATAGCCCATGCCTTACGGCCTTCAGAGCCCTGATTTCAAACAGAATAAGATCTCATCTGCCTTTGTTTGATATCGTTACTAATGCGGCTAACTAGAACAGTTCACTAAATCAAAGCCATTTCCTATGTGACAGCCTTTCTCAAACTGAACACTGGCAGCAGATGGCAGGAAAGAAAGTCAAACATACAACAATTAACTAGGTATTTAAATAATAGATTAATATAAAAAATACATTGGATCTAAGCCAATCTTAATTTCATGGCATATATACAAAAGTAAATGGAAAAGAGAACACCACACATGAAAAACACTGAAAACAGTCTTTATTTCCTCTAAAAACATAGTACTTCAGTATGCAAAGTACGAATTTTCATATATATGCTTTTGAAATACATGAAAGAAAATTTACAAAGAGCAAAAAACAAAAGCTTCAATACCAATAACTGATTTATAATAAAATTGCTATAATTCCTCCTTTAATAATCACTACTTTTGAATAATTTAATCTCAAAATTTTTGGACCTCTATAGGATGTTAGACAAAGGGGATAATCCACAAAACTATGACCTAGAAAGATGTTAGTTATATCTATAATTAAATTAGGAATCATGGGTACTATTCTGGACAATCTCAGAAAGTACCACTCTTCTAGTTATCCATTAATGTAACCATTTTACTGTAGAAAATATATAAATTGACTTTTATTATATATATGGTTCTCTGGGCAGGCACATTAACTAGAAAAAGTTACAGAAACAACACAATTAGTTATTGGTTAATGGTTCTCATCAATCTAAATGGATTATAATTTTTAATTAATAAACATGCATAAGTAAACATTTTAAACACTAACCAAAATTATTTGATAATTACAAGTTTCAAAAACTTAAATTAGCTACAGAACATTTTGCATTATATGTCTTAATTCCATTCACTTGACTTCAAGCTCAACATTATGCAACAAATCCAAAAGTTTTTCTTTCTTTGATTGAAAATTATAAAAATATTTATTTACAGTAATTAGGAAAGCTAAAGAGAAAACTCTTAAAATAATTTTTCCATTTCTTTATGTCTTAGTTTTTAAAATTAGGGCCTGTTAATAATATAGAATGGTGTTGTTTATTTTGGGACATTGGTATGTGAATTTAACATATCCTTATCATTTGTAAATTAGCATTTGCATAGGATTTTACTCTTCACTAATTATATTGAAGAGCTTTGAATAATTTCAACATTCAATAAATGACCTGGAGGAGACATTCTTACAGCATAAAATGGATGAAACAGGACACATGTTTTGGGCTCTAAGAGCACAAAATACCTCCTTCACTTTTCTACATAGACAGCTGTGGTGACTTTATCAACTTTCTACTTACTCTAACCTGATTCTAATTGTTTACGTAAATGTGTACATTGTATTCAGGAGGCCTTAACTCTAAGTCCCTATCAAAGGGTAATACTTTTACTCACAACTTACTAGGCTATATTCAAATTCAATACTCTCATGTAAAAGAACATTTTATATTGCTGCTATCAAGAGGCAAGGCTAATAACTGGTGTACACATAGGTGTGCACGAGGCATTGACTGTATGTCCTGGCTGCAATTCAGGAGACATGATTTGATTTTATATCTGAATCCTTACAACAAAGTAGGTTATATGTGATTTTATTGTCCCTGGTTTGTGTGATATTATAAAAAGACAGGATACACAAAAAGGGGACAATGAAACAAGGGAGGAGCAGTGCAGTAGTTAGGAGGTGTAAGAATAGGCTCAACAGCTGGGAAGTTTTTCATTTATTATTGAGCTGTACCAGCAAGGGTTGGAAAATGACTCAAGATCTATACTGCTTGGCTCTGAATCTGAATCTGTAAGCTGTTATACCTAGCTTCCTTTAAGACCTTCTCAGAAAACTTGTGAGGTCAGAGATTACCTGCAGCAGATGTGTACAAGGACTATGTGCTTAAGCACTGGAGCCACAGCTTCCTGACAGGCAACACAGGACATAACATGGAATGAGAAACGTCTAGTTTACTTACAAGCAGTTTTAAGTCCACACAATTCCTCAAAATAGACATTGCCACTGGGAAAATTTAAATATAGGCACTGTTACCATGACCAGATTTGTTGTCTCATGGAAGAGATACAGGGTTTATCAACCATCATACCACACTTAGTGTCCTTGACGGTTTAAAATTTACCTACCAGAAAAGCACTATGAAGAATTTATGGTGTTTTCCTTAGTAAGATTTCAAACTAATTACATGTGTTACTAGGCGTATCGATAAGCTTTCTGAGTTGCTTGGATAAAATATCCTACATTCACAACTTAAAGGCTCATGGTTTTGGGAAATTCAGGTCACAGCTGGGTGGTTCCACAGCAGAAGCAGGGTGGTAGAAAGGCACAGTGGAGGAAAGCTGCTCAACCGACGGCAGCCAAGAATCAGATGAAGAAGTCAGGGGGTAGGGAATAGAACACCCTTCTCAGCCATGCACCTAGTAACCTGCCTCTTCCAACCCAGCCCTACCTCAGAACACAAGACTTCCAGATCTAAACAGTAGCATTTCATCCCTGTCCCCCAAAGATCTATGCCTTTCTCATCACGCAAATTGCATTTAGGCCATATCTAAGAGTTGCCAAAGTCTTAACAATTCCAGTACTGCTGAAAAGTTCCAGTTCAAAGTCTCCTCTGAAATTCAAGGCAACTCTTAGCTGTGTACCCCGGTAAAAACCAAAAAGAAAGTGAAATACTTTGAACATATATTGGAACAGGGTAAACAAACTGTGATAGTCAACTGATTGTGTCAGCATGAGAGAAATGCATAACTAAATAGGATCAGCATAGTTCTGAATGTGGCTGAATGGATTTACTGAAGAAAGAAGACTCACTCTAGTGAGACCTGTCACCTGAGTAGTATAAAAGGGACAGAAAAAAAGGAAGGCTCACTTCTATTTCTTCAGAGGAGTTCCAGTCTTCACTTTCACCTTGGACATCATCTTCTGGCTTCCACCAGACTCTTCAGCCTTCCAGTGCAGACCCTTCAACCTTCCATTAGAGAACTTTTGGCCTCCTGCTGGGGACTCACATGGGGCATTACAGTGAGCTCCAGGCCTTCAATTGGGTCCTTTTAATCTCCAGCACACAGACAGCCCTTTTATACCCTTCCACACAGACTCTGTGGGCAGCCACTGTAAGCCACTCCTATAAATTCTTACATATTTGCATATCTTGCATTAAACCCATCTCTCTAGTAAGGACTGACTGATAAAATTTCCCATTCCAAAAGGAGGGGAATAGGGGTTAGAAAGGAATTGGAGTAAAGCAAGACTGAAATCAAGCAAGGCAAACATGAAATCCTGTAGCTACATGTCCAACACCTAGGGCAGGTTGTGGCAATATGTAAGCACCAAAGGGCTTGCATGGCTTTGCCCCTACAGAACTGTCCATTGCAACCCACGTGACCTCTCTCAGGGTGGCTTTGCTTCTTCAGCAGACATTCCATATTCCTGGCACGTCCAGCTTTCTGGGGTTATCACTACAGCGTTGGCTCCACTTGCACAACTTCAGGGTTGCCTTCTCTGGGGCACCAGGCAGAGACTGATCCTGTCACACATTTTTGCCCAACCTCACAGGCCTTCTACTGCAGTCTGGGTGGAAGCCTTCTTAACTTCACAATTCCTGCGTTTTGCATTCTGAAAAACCAGCATGACACAGATGGTGCTAAGACCTGCCACCAGTATCATGCCCCCTTGGATCATTGCTGAAGCAATCTGAGTCCTGGATGTCTGAAATCATGGAAGCATTTCCATAGGTGGCCCTCTAGAGCAGGGCATCTAAGGTTCTCTTCTCAATGCAAAGTTTTTCAGCTTTCCCCTTTTATACACTTGAGTCTGCAGAGATTAGGAGTCTGGCCAGATACTGAGATAACTTCAAGTCCTTTTTCTTATTTTTCTGGTGCAAAGTAATAGTTTTGTTTAGATGCTAACCTTTTCACCAACCATGCTGTCCTTGGCATCTTCACAGAGTTTCCTTCCTTTCTGGAGGAAAGTGTAAACTTTTAAAATATTTCAGCTTTACTTTTTGTCCCTGATTCTTATTAAAATGTGGCTAAAAACTGCCAGAAGTACCCATACCGCAGCTTGAAGATTAGGCTACCTTGAAGTTTCCTACACAAGATCAATTAGTCAGCCATCTTTAAATTTAGCCTCAAAAACAGTCCTAGGACATGGATAAAATGTAGACAAATTCTTTGTCAGAATGAAACACACATGACCTCAAGTTTAATATAGGCTTCTTCTTCCCCTCTAAAACCTTGTGAGCCTGGCCTTCACTGCCTGCATTCCTATCAACATTCTTGACTTCTGAGCTTCCACTAGAATTATGTATCAAGCTCTGTTTATAGCACCATAAGGCTTTTCTAGGTGACAACTCTAAACCTCTCCAAAAGCGTCCTGTAAACCAGTTCCAAAGGCTTCAAACCAGAGTTACTGCAATGTCCCTACTTCTGCTACCAACTTTATTCACTTTTCTATTTTTGAGAAAATACCTAACACACACACCTTAAAGGTGGTGAGGTTTAATTTGACTTTAAGTTTTGGGGGGATTCAGTATAAGTTTGGCTGGCTTTGAAGGAGAAGCAGCATGGTGGAAGGGCATGGTAGAAGAGAGCTGCTTACCACATGGCAAGCAGGATGCAGAGAGCAGAAGGAAAAGCTGGGTCAAGAATACACCTCCAATGACAGGGCCTTTCAAACAGGGCCACTCTCCAAACACCCTATATTTTTGTGTGAAAACTTAAGTGTAAAGCATAACACTATGTCTAATGGCTTACAAAGATTATTTATTGCTAAATTAATTAACAAAGTTTCATTTAAGAAGCTTAATGCAATAAAAATTGATTTATTTTGTCAGGGAATTGACAGTAAGCAATTGTTTGCCACATGAGGCTTTTTGATATTCATATCTAAGTCCATGAGAAAATTCTGAAATAATTTTGTTTTTCAGAAAAAAACATTCTAAGGTTGGCACTAAACTTATCTTCGTGCTTGTTCTCCTACAAAAGGTAGAATATTACTATTTTCACTTTATATCTAAGGAAACTGAGGCTCAGAAATTAAATAATTTTCCTGATAGTATTGGTAGCTTAGCATTTAGGTCTGTAGACAATTAAGTTGATATTCTAGTTACTTGATTCAATATTATCTTCAGATATCAATCAGCTATCCAAATCTTTCCTTTTATTGTTTCATTTCTTCAATATTTAGCTTTCCTAGTTTGTACATGATTTACATACAAATATCACTACTACTAATAGAGCCACTGTTGAGAAATCATGATTTGTGTATAAAAATGTCTAAAAATCTCAGTATTAGAATTTTCAATTTTTCCTATTATAGAAAACAAAATAAAAGAAACTTTTATTTCCAATATGCTCTTGTCTGGATCAGATACTTTAGGTTTCTCCATTGAACTTATATAAACTTTTAACTTTTATGTCATGACACTCATATACATTAAAATGTAATTCAAATAATCAAAGGAAATATGAGAACTGATTCAAAGATGTGGTTTTTTAGCAACAATCCAAAGCAGCAGACAAAGCTTTCCTTACAGAATTACTAAAAATGAATCATTTTCACATCTACAGCTATGTGCTCGGAAATCAGTCCATTTATAATTTTTATCTACTAATCTTATAGGTTTCATATTTTAAAATAGGCAATCAGAAGTATTTTGTATTCTTGGAATGTTCTCTTCAAGAACACTCCCTTTTATAGCTTTCTGTGATCTGTTTCTTCTTATAATTCTGCATGTCAACTGGCTACTATTTTCTAATATTTTTAAAACACTCCCTGCACCAAGAAGACTCTGAGGCCAGTAAGAATTTCAAAAATAGGGTAGTAAGTTTGGTATACAACCATTATTCAGAGGACTCTTCTAGGGTTCCAAGGCTTGTATTTTCCTTTGGAGTCTCTAAGTTGGGCTTTGGTATGACACTGGATTCTGAAGCTTCTGGCTGTGAACTGTCTTCATCAAGAACAATATCTTCAGGATTTGGTGGGGGTGAACAGAAATCTTCATTGGGGAAGATTTGCTGGAAAATTGTTTCAGCCTGGCAAGGGATGAAAGGAGAAAATCGTTTGTGGTATCAACTTAAAATGTATGTGCATTTCAGGCACTACCTAAAGAAATTAAGTGTCACTTAAAAATGTAATAATTTGATGATTACATCTGATTTTCTAAAAGCCTTTACAATATTTTTCCTTCTAATTCTATACATTTATTTAGGCCCACACTTCAAATATGACAATTTTTGATTGGGCTCATTATCAAGGGTTCAGATTGTTGAGAATTTAAGCATGTTGAATCTCTATCAACAGAAATACAATTTCCCTTAATATTATTTACCATTTCCCATAGCTCCTACTTCTGGTATATACACACACACACACACACACACACACACACACACATATATATATATATATATATTCTAATTTATTATGTAGTATTTTCAACAAGTCATTGCTCAAATCAATAAAATTCTTTATTGATTGCTCAATAAAATTTCTTTTGCTCAACTAAATTTCTTTTCTGATCTAATTTCCTTCCCACAGACCTTTAAAAAGTATAGCACAGTATTTAAGTCCATAAACATTCAACACGATGGCTTCAGTACAAAACATTTACTATGAGTAGATGATCTCTGCCACTTAATAGCTATGCAATTTAGGGAATGCTTAGTCAGTTTTTGAGCTTTGATTCTTTATCTATAAAATAGAACATAGTAAGTCTTGATATAGAGGTAAATGGTAGTTATTGTTTTGACAATAACAAAAAAATGGCAAAATTAAGCTGAGATTAATGTGGCAGGGTAAAAGAATTAAAAAACAAATGTGATCTTACTAAAAAATAGAAATTAAATCTGCCAAGTGTCAGTGATACACTTCACTGTCAGGTAGGGATTCCTGTCATGTTAGGAATCTTACACTCTACCCTATTGATAAAAGGGAGTCATAAAAGGGCCTTAAAATATATACTTGTTTTAAAGAATTATGTTTTCCCATACTGCTTCATTCTATTTCCTGAAGTACACACATTGTCAGCAATTAGGCAAGAGGTGAAACTAAGGTCCACAGATCAAATCCAGACTGCTGCTTCACTTTGCAAATACAGTTTTATTGGAACACAGTTACATTCCTTCATTTAACTATTGTCTATGACTGTTTTCATAGTATAAAAGCAGAGTTGAGTAGGGACAACAGACTTTACTGACTGTAAAATCAACACTTACACAAGGTGATTAAATTTTCTATTTTTTGAAAATGCTTGGAGGGATAATAGAGATCGTTTGAACTATGACATGGATTTCAAAGAAGGGACAGAGAGGAAAACACTAGTTTCTTTCCCTCTGGGGTATGCTTCAAGGGTATGCACAGCTGATATTATATTATCACCCATACTATAAGCTCTTATTTAAAAGGTCTTCCATTTTGGCTCAAAGATATGGCAGTTTATTTTGGGATGAAACCAACTTATGTTACTTACAAAAAACTTGTCAATTT
>PVLD010027345.1:0-20902 GCA_004027595.1 Dinomys branickii | reverse complement strand
GCAGACTGGTGCAACCACTGTGGAGAGCAGTTTGGAGATTTCTCCGCAAACTAGGTCTAGAGGTTCCATTCAAACCAGCTATTCCTCTTCTGGGTATTTTCCCAGAAGATCTGAAAACATCATATCACTCTGATATATGTGCACCCATGTTTATAGCAGCACAATTTGTAATAGCTAAAATGTGGAAGCAACCCAAGTGTCCATCCAGAGAAGGCTGGATTAAAAAATTGTGGCATTTTTACATAATGGAATATTATTCAGCTATAAAGAAAGACAGTTTTGGGGACTTTGTAGGCAAGTGGTCAAAACTGGAGTCCATACTGTTAAGTAAAATAAGTCAGCAATACATGTGCAGGCAACGTATTGTGTCACTGGTGTAAGAACCTGAGGGTGGGAATATAAACTAAGAGACATGAAGGAAATCTGTTCAAAAACAAAGAACAGATGGGACGAGGGAAAGGAGAAAAGAAAGAGACAAATATGTATGTATGTATATATGAATATTCATATATGCAGGAGGGCTAACATGGTTCTACTATTGTATTATATTACTTAATGCTAAGGAATAATCGATGACGGGTTATTTGATCAATCTTGTATGTCTATATGTGTTATGCTGAACACACACTTCGAAGATATCAATAAGCAAAGCAGCAACTATTGGTGTTTTTTTGCTTTTTTTTTTTTTTTGCCTGTTTTGTTTTCTGTCTTTGGATTTTTGGTTTTTGTGTTTTTCTGTTGTTGAGAGGATTAATTGTCTAACCAATTTTGCATGTCTGTATATGGGTTCATATATTTACACTTCGAAGATATCAATGGACAAAGCAATAACCACTGTTGAGATCATGTCACCTTGTCTGTAGATCAGTTGTGATTGTACTATTTTTTATGCTAATTGGTGTCTGTTTGTTCATAGGTTTTTGTAATTTTATTTAAAAAAAAATATATATATATACTTTGCTAGTTAAATAATTTGACCACAGAAAGAGACAGTCCTCACGAGAAAGGAATATATTGTCTAACTTCAATGGATTTAAAAAAATGGGAAACTGGACGTGAATGCCACTACTGAGAACAGTTACCAGCATTTCTTTGCCTGAAAACATCGACCCTCGTTGAAGCATTAACCAAGGACCTTGTTGAGCACTTTTATTTCACTTTGAATTGCTGCTGTGTTACCACTGTGATCTCTATAGATTGCTACTCTGCTGTCACACTTCATTAACTATTGCTCAAGGTCAGGTGCTTCAAAGAGCCCTGAGATGTGTCACTAAGGAGCACTGGACACTTGGTCAGTAATACTCAAATTCCTCAAGCAGAAAAAAGACGCACAGTGGCCTGGGATGTGGGCTCAAGCTATTTGCATACATTCTCCAGCAGAGAGAACTCATTTCAGTTTAATGGTGACAATGATTTAGCATGTTTTATATCATGGGACAATTATTCAATATAAAAATGCACCTGCTATAAATACAGATTCTTAGGCTCTTTTCTTTCAGAAAATGATGTTTTGAAAGAACAATCACATTGTTTTCTCCACCTCACACATTCTCTCAGACACAAAAGTGGCGTGACCAAAATGTTGCATAACGTATCTCTTTGTGGAAGTGGCATAACATCCCCCTCACTTTGTGCCAGTTTTGGCATCTAAATGGACTTCTAAGGATCTATCAAATGTTTTAATCATCCACTTTGTCTGGATGGCGCCCAGGAGTTCTACTTCAGTGTCTGGAAAGAGCAGCGATGCATTGTGCCGAGGGGAGTCATCAATCACTTTGTGTTCTACATCAGTGCTTTTGTCAGACTAGGAAGTTAAGAGGAAAGTAAGAGCTGGACGGGATATAACTATTAACTCTGGGACTGGAAGCCCGCTGCTGTGAAAAGGCTACTTTTCCTGGTGGTTTGCAATAGAATTTGTTAATGCTCATGCTTTGTTTCCTTTTTGTTTTGCTTTGTTTATAAACAGTTCTTTAGCAAAGAAATCTGGGCCACATATTTTGCTCATAGTCATTCTTAAGATGATTGAAAGGAAGGAAAGACATAAATAGTTTAGTTAGAGTTATTCTCTGCATCAGTTAATTCTGCAGGAAACCAAAGGTAGGAAAGGCTGACTTCATACACCATAGGAAGAAATCAGCAGTACACCCCAGCCAAAGAGCCGCGGGGCAGGTCACCTCAAAGATCCTAATCAGAGCAGGTGTGATTCTTTGAATAAACATTCTGTGCTATTTATTGCTAGGCATAGTAATTAATTTCTCTGCTATAGTTGGTACAATGATGTTAGATTCTTATTCCAAAGCTTGTAGAATATCCAAAATTTGAGAGCAGTGTGGCAAAACCTCTCTCAGAATGAACCTTCTCCTGCTCACTGCCTCATTTGTATTGCACTTCATTACTCTTAAAATACTTTTCAGCATCTGTCTTTCAAACCAAGTGAGGTGATTTCTGCATACCAACCCATATTTGGACTCCATACACAGGAACATGAATCTGTAACATCTGGAGCAACAGATTACTTGAAAACATTATCATCCTAAAATAGATCAATAAAAACCTCCCCTAAAAAAAGAAGCAAAAGTAAAAACAAATTTCCTAACAATATCAATCAGATGTGGAGAATTACCTTCCAAATCAGAGCAGAGATAAAGATACTTGGCTATTTTTTCCGGCCTCCATCTGAAAGACATTCTCTTTTAGCATCAAATGTTATCAAATAAAGAGACCTTCCTCCAGATGTTAGACTGAACATACAGGTCTCCAGTGTGCAGACACCCTCTGCAAGCTTCCTCATCTGACTCTGTGGCTGACCATCGTAAGTTGATCTTGTAATTTCTTACACATCTGTATATCTGTATATCTTATACATCTGCTATAGCTGTTTCTCTAGTAAATACTTACTGACATAGAAAAAGAGGGCAAGAGATCTTCCACTACAGGCATCAGTCTGTTAAACTAAAGATTTTTTAACTACTGTCATTTTTCCTATGAGAATTTTTTTTAAAAACGAATATTAGAATTAGTTTTTAAAGCACACAGCTCTGTGTACTTGACAAATTAGAAAATTGTTTGTGCGTATAATTTATTCAAAGAAAACTGCTCCTAACCTATAATCACAGGAGCCAGATTTTCAATGGCTTTATTGGCCTACTTTGAAATATTGTTATAAGGTTATTTTGTTGATCAGGTCTGTCTTTTAAGTGTGCTGATCTTCAAACAGAAATTTTTGGCATTAAGAGGAACTGAACCAACTAGCCAGTGTACGTGTTTGCCTGTTCGTGCGCTCTTACGGTCTTTCTGTTCTAGAGAATGTTTGTCTGACTCATGATAGGGTGAGTTATCTGCTAGGGCTGCTGAGTAGTTTTCCTCTGAGTGTTACTTGAGAATAAGACTCTGTTTCCCCTTTCAGTAGCATGTTGGTTTTTTGAAAGAAACTTCCTAACTTCCAAGTAAGGAATAAGGCAACACGGTTAAGGAGAAGGCCACTCCCTTCTGAAACACATTTTGTCACTGCCCTCTGAAGAGAACAGAGTCCTGCCTTACTGTTGGCCATGCAGGTGCAGGGAAATCCAAGGAACTCCGTGTAACTTTTAGCTCTGGCAGCACAGCTCATGTATTTTCAAATAATACTGTAAAATGCAGCGTTCCTTTCTCAGGCCTCACCTACAAGTAATTTAGCTTACATGTTACACAATACAACTTCTGACTCAAGTTATGCAGAGAGAGCATTTTAAAGAAAATAATCTTACAGTGATGTACCTCTTACAGCTTATTCTGTTAGGAGTGTGCTCCAGGGTCTCTCAGTGCAGTCACCAATTCCCTAACCTGCATGGGTTTCTGAGACCCTCAGTGGACATACACAACTGTCCACAGTCCTGTGGCCTATGTATCCTAACGTTTTTCTATAAAACCATTTATAAAGTTCACTGTATAAATTAGACACACTAAGTGATCAGTACAATAATTAGTAATAAATTGAAATATAACAATATACTGATAGGGCTGAGGATATAGCTCTGTGGTGCTAGCACTTGCCTGGCAAGCACAAGGTCGTGAGTTTGATTCCCTATACCATAAAAATAAAGTAAAATAAAGAATGCACTGATACAAAATTTACTTAAGCATGTACACTGTATATTTCTAGAATCATTTGATTTATATTTTAGACATTGTTTGATGTCAAATAACAGAAAACTTGGAAAGCAAAACTCTATATAAAGTAGTATAATTAAATATTGGCATTCTACACTTTATGATGGTTTTCATATAATAAATTCAAGACCATTGACTACAAAAGGCTTTAGTTCACAGGTGCTTGATGTGACTTCTCCATCTGACTTGTATTTCCTAACCTGTGAAGTCTTTACCTATTGTTAAATTAATCACATAATTAACATACTGTTTGCAAAGTAGAGGCTCTGTTGCATATACCAGCTGTAACAGTTTGTATATTCTGATTGTTCTATGTCACCACCAACACATAATATTGCATTTATTCTAAATTGTATTGACTTAAAGGAATGTGTAGAAGTTTAATATTGAGTTTCAACTTAGATTGCTTGATGGCTAATGATCTCAGTATCTTTTCATGGATTATTTGTTGTTGATAGAACTTTTTCCTGTGTGTCATGTTTTGCTTTATATTTAACAAATTTGTGTGTTTTAATCAACAAATAATACAGAATTTGAATTCTTAGCAGTACAGAGTAGAATGCTGAGTCACAGAAGTGGGGAGTGCAAGGAGAATGGGAAGATGTTGCTCTACATCTTGTTGGTACAAAACTGCAGTTAGATGGAATGTCTCTGAGACCTGTCACTGTGCAGCATGGTTACAATAATTAATAATTTATTCTGCATATCAAATTTACCAAGTGAATGCGTTTTAAATATTTGTATCATACCATGACACATACGTGAAATGAGATCTGTTAATTAGCTTGATTCATTCATTCCACTTCCCTGGACACCCAGCATGGCCTGGCGGCTGACTCCAGATTTATGTTCATCTGGTCTAACTCTGGACAAATTCATGACCTCATTGGCAGTCAGTTTCACATGCATAGCTTTGGGTTCAGATTCCTACTCCATTTCTATCTCTGTGATGGCTGTGAGAAAAAACATGAGGTAAGGAATTAGCATATACATATATAGAAAGCTGTAAGGAAAACTAAAAATATAAAGATTTGTTTTTTTCAGTTTTTTGAGATAAGGTCTCACTGTGTAGTCCAGCCTGGCCTGGAAATTGTGGCAGTCTTCCTGCCTCTGTCTCTGAGTGCTGCAATCATGGGTGTGCACCACCATGCCTGGCGAAGATTTTAAGATTGTACATGTTTTAAAATATTTTGTTTGACACATAAAATGCTGGCTAGCCTCACGGTTGTAGTAGGTCTGCTCTGGGAAAAGTAAATAATGAAAATAATGCACATATGTTTTCAAAAACTATTTTTAGTAAAAGGAACATTTGATTCTATGTGATGTGAATTCATACCTTTGTGAATTCACTTTTTCTTGACAAGTGACTACTGAATGTGTTGAACTACTTTTGCAGCCAGCTCACAGCAATAAGCTAAGTAGGAAACTCATTTCTTATGTAAAGAGCAAGTTAATATATGCAAGAGCAAAAGTCTACACTTTCTGACAGTTCTTGATCCTTTGGTTAACTAATTAAAATAAATCAATGGTAGGAGTATATACTTAGTGTTAAATTAAATTTAACTTCATTAATTAAATCACATCTTTGTTCATTACATTCTCAGGAGAAGTTCAATAGTTAATGTTATTTGGTCAATGTTTGATACTATAATATTATACAATGAGAGTTGGAAAATAACTTCACTCTCACCTTGGGTCTTTCTAACATTTCCCACCAGGTCATCTGGGAAGTACTGTGAGTGTTGCACAAAGTGGTCCCTCTTAACCAGGGCAGACCATTGCAGATGTCTAAAATACTCATGAATTCTTCAAGTGTTCCAGGTAATAATTTTATCTTAAAGGTAGGGTCTTTTGACAGACAATCTATTTTCAGCTTTTGGAAACCGAGAATGATGGATAACACCTGTGTCTAGACAGGAGGATGAATTGAAAGGCTTCTTTCCCTTCAGTAAATTTCACTTCTTTCTTATGTCAACTCTGCCATGTCATCTGAACATTGCTAAAGAAAACTTTTTAACATACTCCTGCTAGAAATGTACCTACTCTGATTTGACAGACACACTCCACCCTGGAAAAGCAAAGTTATTCTAAAGAAACAGCTCAGAATTTAGAGGACAACAAATAACACTAGAACTGGCTAAGCGCTGATCAAAGACTCCTTTCCTTTCCATCAATTTAAAAATAGCTTGCAAGACTCTGTTCCGTGGCAGACATGGTACAGCAGCAAACATATTGTCTCTTACTCTACTCAGATAATTAGATATTGAATGGGCTAAAAAGAAACACAGCAAGATGATTCTAGAACACAGAAGGGGAGACTAAACTAATAAGGCAGAAACAAAGGAAAATATCTTGATGAAACACATTGAATTTGCAGAAATTGTCAGAATTATGCTGATGCAGGGGGATTTAAGACAGTGCTCTTAGGGCAAAATGCTAGTGCAGAGACTGGAAAGAGTGTCATCACAAATCCTTGACATCTTAGTTGTTCCATATTGGGTACAAAGAAGGCAAATAACAGTTGTTCAATGTTCTCTCGGTGGGCCCGGTTTGCCTGCACTGAGGGTCAGGTCTCAGCATCTTCAGTGGGTTTCCACATAGGCACGGCATGCCATGCATTTAACCATCTGTCCATCAACAGTTCAGTGGTGACTACACATTGTGCATCATCTATTGTTTGAAGTAGGGAGTGAAGTCATGGACCATACTGATGAAGACCCCACCCTGTGAAGCTTGCAGTGTGGCAGTGACTGACACACAATGAAAAAGCAAACTCATACCCACCACAGAGAGATTGCAGCAATGGTACAGGTCCTTTTAGATAACATACTTGGAGATTTTTTTTGAAATAGTAAAACTTAGTTTTTTGTTTCTGTCTTGTTTTCATATTAAGGGTGAAGGAGAGAGAAAGTTTTGGCATGACTAATTTTAAATGTAAAGGAAAAAGACATGTGAGTAAAACAGAACCATAAAAATAGCCATTATCCCGTTGCTTCTATAATTTTATTTTTAAAGGTGGAAGGAGGGGAAAGGGATGAGAGAGTCAAGATGAGTTATGCACACCGACCAATTTCCTGAGAGGAACCTAATTTTTATGTACTGTAAACATGTTCTAATAAATACCTTTTTCAAAACTCTTATTTTGGAATAAAAGGAATAAATGAATTTGTACAATTGTGATGTTAAAATGGTATGATCTTACAATGCAACTGAAGAATTCCCACCATATCTGAGGTTTTCATGGTAAGTATAACTGCTCCTAAATTACTTTTTAAAGATATATCCATGCTTGTATCCACATACATACTTTGCTCATTGCACGGGCACACACACATTATCCTTCAATTATTTCAACAAAATAAAATATATTCCACATGCTTTTTTCTGTTTTTGTATTTTTTACGGAAAGTGAATTTTTATGGAAAATAGTCTGCATTAAAGTATACAGGAGAGCAACATGGCAGTCATGAAAAAGCCTTGAACAGAGATGCCCTGTGAGCCAGCATTTCATTTTCTGAGACTGTGACCCACAGAACTGGAAACACGCATTCCAACAGGTATGTGTGCACTATGTCTCATAGCAGAGTTATTCACAGCTCTCGGATGAAAACAGCCAGAACATCTACCAATCAGTGAATGATAGCGCAGTATGTTATACACGTATGAGGAAACATTTTAAATTATAACAATGAATGAAATTCTGATGCAGGCTACAACACGAACAGGCCATGAGGATGTGACGCAGTAAATGCAGCAGGTGACACTGAAGGACCTGACCTGCCGGAGCTCACTATACAAGGTGCCTGGAGGTATCACATTCCTAGGTCAGAAGGTACAGTAAGAGTGCCCGGTACGTTAGTGCATACGGAGTTGGAATTATCCTTTTATTAGTGGAGGGTTTCATTTTGTGATGAGGAATAAAATTCTAAAGATTAATAGTAAAAGTTACAGGGCATCAGGAGTGCACTGAATTGTGCACCACTGAATCGTGCACTTTAATACTGTAAAAAATTGTACATTTTGCTATGGATATTTCTTATTTATCCAAAAAAGATATATCCAGATTTGTCTCATTAGCAATTATGTGGTGTTTTACTGTGAGGACACACCACACTTTTTTAAAAAATATACTTTAAAGAGAGGGGTGAAAAAACTAAAAAAAAACAATAGCAACATACCAACAGCACAGACAAACAAAACGAAGCAACAACATTAAAAGTGACACAGGGTTTCAAAACAAAATGATAGGAATTAACAGTGGCTGTTATATTACATATTGTTATCTTCAACTACACTGCTCAGATTACCAGACGTAAGAATGGAAGATCATTCAAACCATTGAAGAGAATAAAAATAATTACATAAAACACTAGAGACAATACAGAGTTTAACTAGACAAGATGGTAGGAAATCGCCAGTGGCTGTTCCATTGTATGTTGTTGTCTTCAAATCAGTTGCTTAGATTATCAGAGGTAAGCGTGCAGCATTGGTCAGGGCACACAAAAAATAAGCATTAATGGCTCCTTTCAATATACCATCAGACATCAGCAACACAGTTATCCCAGATATATATGTGTGTGTGTGTGTGTGTGTGTGTGTGTGTGTATACACATATATATACATACATACATATAATACATCCTTCCTTCTGTCTTTTTTCTTCTTTCTCATGTTCAGACCAATATTTTTATTTCTTTCCAGTGATAGTAAAATAAGAAAGCTAAAATTAGCATTTTTTGCAAACATTTTTTTCAGTTTCTGGGACAATGTCCAAAGGGTCAATTCCATCTGTGAGGATATAAACAGGTTAATAAACATGAATGATTTAGATTTTGATGTAGACAACTGAATTGACATCCAGATAGATTGCACTAATTTTAAGCACGATCCTGTTCATTTTCTCCACCTCTTTCCCTATACATTTCAATTATTGTCAAAATAATGTATGAGAGAGAAAGTGAGTGTTATTCTGCCAGGAGACTGTCATGATAAAGTACCATGTCTGGGTAAATACACAGGAATCAACTTACTCCTCCCACTGGAGGCTGAGTGCTGAGATAAGCAGCCAGCATAGTTGGATACTAGGGAGGACAGGCTTCCTGCTTAGAAGATGACTGCTTCATCACTGTGCCCTCATACGCCTAATGAAAGGCCGGCATCTGAGAAAGACAAAAATCCCACCACAAGGGCCTCATTCTCACAACCTCATCTAATTCCACTTGCTTTCAAAGGCCCCATCCCTTAATAGCATTATTTCTGTGAGCAGGGCGTCAACATGTGAATCTCACAAAATGGTAGCACTTGTAAGTCTGCATGCGGAAGGACATGGGTAACAGAGTATAGCCTTTAGACAGTGACATAATAAATTTACTACTGCAATGGCAAGCAGCAACAATGAAACTAAGACTAGGAACTGGAGGCATGTTTATTTACATCAACAGGCACTGACTGGGGACATTCCCAGGATATCAGTACCTGATCTCTGGTAGTCTAGGGCTTTTACATGATGCGCAATCAGTAGGTACGAAGGAGGTACAAAAGTGAGACAGAAAGCCTGGATGTTCGGATGAACCGGCAGGGTGATGTTATCAGTTACAAGAGGGGATTAATGATTATCAGTTCATGAAGCTTGGTACAGTGGTACAATCAGGTATTCTGTATGTTCGGTTACTCTCTTGTGACTACAGGGGGTCAAGAAAGCAATTACAAAGACATGAAGCAGTTATAGGGCAAAGCAGCTTCAAAAGAATAAAATTTTAGAAAGAACAGTTTCTCTTGTTCAGTTTCTCCCTTTCACTACCAGAGCTAAATGGTAATAATGCAAGTATATGAATAATATCCATTTTCAGGGTTATTCTGTGAGCTTATATTTTATATGTATATATATATAATATACATGTATATATGCATATATAAAAACATACCTATATGTCTGTGTTTATACATATATACACAATATATATGCTTATGTGTGTATTTGTATTTTGAGATAAAATCATAGCGTTTCATTTTAATTTCTTACTGGCTGTTTCTCTTACATAGACTAAACAGCTACGGTTCCTCTTCTGTGCTGTAACTATTTACTGTAATGAGTCCACATTTGTTATTGTTTTCAGTTGCTTTGAGAGAGTTCCTGATGTATGGTCTTATTTTAGATGACTGTTTATCTGCCACTGCTCTGCATGCTAGGCGGAATGCAGGAGCACTAAACAGCATAGTGAAAGTAACTACTTTAACCACAGATGGAAATGTGACATTTAAATTGTTAAGCATATTATTTTTATCCTGGATAATGGAAAATGAATTGCCCATAAAGACATGTTCTTCTCAAATAGACCTGTGATTTGATTCATAACAAAGTCAAACAAAACCTCCATACAGTGAGGTAGAAAACACCAAGTAATTTAAACATTTATCTGGAAAAGTAGAAAATGAGTCCTGGGAATCAAGAAAATCACACCAATTATGTATGCAGTAATCATTTGACAATTGCTAGATAAGGGTATCGTTTGCGAAAGAGAAGTAAGCCACTACTCCATACTGAACCTATCCAGGAAGGGCAGGGTCTCAGGTTCACAACAAGGAAGGCATCAGGTTGCGAAACAGGGAGAGCTGCCCATGCACCAGAGTAATTACAGGTGCTTTCAGATAGGGGAGTCAAAGAGGAGCTGTCTGTGCCAGCGACATTTTAGTTGGTGGTGACATTTCAGCTAACTTTGGAATAATGAGATCAAATGTGAAATTCATTACATAGTTGCAAGCAGAGGCACTGGTCCAGAGAGAGGAGATGAGTTTAGAGGAGCTTTAATAGGGTTCAGGGAGTGAAGGGAGGATGACTTGAGATAAAATTGGAGAGGATGCTTGGGTCAGGTTCTTGGAGACTGTGTGCATCAGAGTTAAATGTTTCTATTTTATTCTGAAAGCTCAAGAATTCACTAAAGTGGCTTAGGTCAGTGTGTACATGACGTGAGTTACCTTTTGCAACAAGCAGTATGATGGCTGCATTCAAAATGGATTTTTCAGAAAGTTATCAGCAGGGATTTCTGCCAAGTATACCAATATTCCTAGAGCTATTATGATACACAGAGGAAGAGAGAACCTTTCATCATATCTGACAAAATGTTCAGAAAGCTACATGATTGAAGATTCTTGAAATTTTTTTCTGGACGTAACTTTCTATAATAGCAAAAACAAATTGTCTAACAATAGCAAAAGAAAGAGGGATTTTATACACCTGAAAAGCAGAACATTAGAAAGACTTTATAAAGACTATTTTAAATATATACATTAAAGGTATAGGACACACTAATGCACATGTCAAAACACATATTTCTGTCTGTCCCAGTCTCTCGCTACATACAGACACATATATACACATTGGAATATCATCAAAACATTTTTTCTCTATTTTCAGAGTAAATTAAATTTTCTGGTTATGAAGTTAATATAATGAAATGCTGTTTTCAATTATTTCATTTATTGTACATGATTTTCTCATTCCTTTAAATATTTAGTATTTTCAAATAACTGATGTTATTTAATAAGAGACACAAGGTTTAAAACTACAAATTGAAGGAGTCTCATCAGTCATCACCTTTGTATCACATTTTTACTTTTTCAAGACTGCCACTGAGTGTCAGATGTCTGTGGAATGTTTGGTTTATTCTGTAAGTTATATGTAGTCAATTTACTGTCAGTTTGTTTGGTCTTACAAATATACATTTCATACAATGTTAGCACAGAAATATTATACTCTGCAGATTTTCCCCATGAAATCTTGTTTAAGGAAGCATTAGTCAGGAGTAGAGTTCAATGAATCCCAAAAATGTATTTGCAAAGATTGTCTGTCTACAAAATCAGTAGAAAGAATTGTAGTCATTTATACATATTGTACAGAAAACACTGATATTTCTATCAATTTTGAAACAAGGATAGAGTATAAAAGAACAAAGTTGAATGAAGACTTCTAGTAACTTCAACAAGGGAAACATGAACATTTCAATTTTTCTTTAATTTTTTGGTCTTATAGGCCTATGTGTGTTTTATCCTCTACCTGATTTCTTACTTCTGCACTTAATTTAGGTATGCTCAATTTCCATTTGAATAGTGTATTTCAGAACTGGCCAAACAGTTGGATGTAGGTACATTTTATTCTCTATGTTTATCTAAGGGTGTTAAGTTGTCACTGATCCTTAAGACATACTGGAGATAAAAGGACTAAAACTTCTTTTACTTTATATACAGAAAAGACAAGAATTTTCAAAAAACTTGAACCTGTAGCTAAGAGTCAGGAGAACTGAATTGGTCTTTGAGTCATATTTCTGTATAACCTGGCTTCAGGGAGCATGGAAGAGGGCAGGCCTGTGAACAGCCTCCTTTGTAGTGAGCCATAAAATAAGAACGTTCAGGGTACTGAAACCTAAAGAAGAGCTCTTTATTTACCCAGTGATAATTTTTGCAATTCGGTATGCCGTGGGACCTTGGTTTATGAACTCAACTCTTTTCACAGTTCCGGGCAAGCTGGACAATGCTGAAGTAGTGCGCATTCCTCAGTGTGGAGTTTGCCAGCACAGACAAAACATTGCCAAATGCTTCCATTTGCGAACTGAAGCTTCCATGAACCAAGGTATTACTATATTTAAATTACTACTTTATACTTTATTTAATGATCCAAATTTTCACTTCATTACTTATATAATATTTTTGCTGTTTCTTTTCATGTGTGTTATTCTTCATTGCTGCGCAACTTACTTATGTTTTTCTATTATATATTAAAACCAAATTTGTATGATTTGCATTGTATACTGTTAGTGATATGTAACCAAATCTTTCTGAAAAGTAGTCTCAAATATTATAAACTTCTGATTTCTTTTTAAATGTTCTTTTAAATATATTCTCCTTTGAATTTTTATTTTATCCTTTTACCATTTTAAACAGATAATTTCAAAAAGCTGTTACCATGGAAACTCTAAGTATGTTTTTCTGAATATTAATTATATTCACACAACAACATTGAAGAATTCTCAGAAGCTAGGATTGCAATCTTATCACCAAGTAGTTTTGTTTTAATTAAATCAAGATGCACCTTAAGTTTTGATGTAAGTAGTAACATTGATTACCAAGAAGCTACTAAGCATTTATGCATGTATTTGTACAATGTTATACACCTTGCTGAAAGCTCAATTCTTATTTTTTAATTTTTTATTTTGGAGAGAAAAATAATGAAAATAATGATGTGGAAATTCAAAACACAATGATAGGTTAACAATGGTTAATATATTGTTATCTTCCAACTAGTTGCTCAGATTAGATGATACAGGCTAGAAGTTTGATCAAACCTACTGTCAGAGCTTAAACTATTAACTTCAACAAATTCTTATATCATCAGCACTATTATAATATATATTGAATATATAATATATATATATTTAATCCATACAATTTGTTAACATTAAAGACAACAAAGAAGAAACTACTAACATCTGGATGTTATTTGGCAGACATTCTAGGAAAGCTCTGTCTTCCCAGTACATATTATTAGAGCTTTGTCTGTTCACTAACTGTCCCTAGGGTAGAGATGAGAACTAATTAACACACATAGAATTATTCCACTGCTTGTTCTGAAGTGCTTTCAAAAATTTTCCAGGATATATATATATATATATATATATATATATATATATATATATTTGAGATTATTGTGTAGATGAAACCCGTTAGCAATGGGGAGGGCTCATAGTATGATGCCTGAGGTAATTAAACCATAATGAATAAATGTACATGGAAAGACTATGCGGTTTCCTCACACATTGGCTAAAAGTTTGCATCTGCTAACAACCTTAATGCTAATGTGCTACAGAAAGATGGTCCAAAGAACATCTGTGACATTTTTTTGAAGAAAACTCTTCTACATTTTAGCTTTACATAAATTCAACAGTAACTAGTTAGAATCAGAATAGCCAAAAGAATTTGTTAAAGTGCTATGGGCAGAGACACTGAGATGTCCTTATGACAGAATAGAAGTCCCAGTGTACTCTCCACCCCCAAAAATTAACCTGCGACTTAGAACATATAGTGAACCAAGATTCAGAAGTTGTCAGTGGAGCCAGGGAATCAGAAAAAGAAGCCTGGGCAGGATTCATTTTATGTTATTTCTTTTAACCACATCCACTGAATGGCCTCCTTGTTTCTCTTACATAGGATCCTGGCGATTCATGTAATTAAGCTAACACTTATTATTGTTTATATTTTATTTATTGATCTATGTATTGGGTACTTTTGGGTATGTATTGCGAATGTTAGGCACATGCTCTACAACTGAGCTACACAGGAAGCCCCTTAAATATTGATTTTATATTTTAGTGTCTATTTACTTGTTTAATTGTTAAGATGTGTTTTCTGTAACTTTACTGAACAAATTCAGCCATTCTCATGGTGTTTTCTAGTAATATTAATGAAATCCTTAGACAAGTCTTTTTTCCATTTTATATATTCTGGGTTTCTTCATCGTAAGGTGAAAACGTCAGTATTGCTTATTTCATAGGGTTATTCTTAAATGAAAAATATGTATGTTATTCCTTAGAACATAGTAATTGTTTTTAAGACAGTTATCTTTACTGATATTTTATTTGACTAGACTGTAAGTATGCTTCATGTGAAATACAATTTTATTGCTAAATTATTTGTACTGAAATAAAGTCTTTTTATATTTAACATAAATATTGTACATAGTTACAGTATTTAACAGTGGCCATAATAAGACTGAGGTGATTAACAATTTCAATTTATATTGGTTACAAACTAATAAGCAACCCTTTGGGATTAGAGTAGTAAGAGGTAAAGCAATTAATAATTTTATTTCATCACAATAAATTTTAATAGAAAGTTATCTCTTGACAAAACAAATATTAATAAATGTGAAATTAAATTATGAATATAAATAAATGACTGTGTTTAAAGTTACACTAAGAAAATATTTGTTATTAACAAATTAGTTTCTAAGTGGTTCTGATGGTCAATAAAACTGGAAGGTCAGAGTAGTACCATAAATGTCATTCTCAGCAATTTGTATTGATGTACAGTGTATGACTTTGATTGGTTCATTCAAAATGCACAGAGGGTTGTATCAAGGATAATGTCATTCACTGTATAACAGTGAGTGGAAACCACTTTGTCTGTGTTTTGCTCCCAATTTCTCTTCGTAGAAGAGTAAAACAGAATACAGCACACCAAGCCCCCGCAGCTTGTTCCTGTTCTGCTGGTCCAGAGTCTCACAGCTCATAACACCTATTTCAGCTCAGATACTCCAGAAAGCATGAATCATTGTGTACTCTCTGATGGAATTTGTATTTCTTATGTGTTTCAAATGGAATTTGTTTTTATCACTGTGATCGTGAAAATGTCACATTTTCTCTAAATTTTAGTATTTTGAAGCCTTTGTTACACAAATTTAACACAGTGCGAGGATGAGGGATGAACTCATAAAGGAAACCCTGGTCCAAGAGGTCAGAGCAGGCCCTCCACAGCTGGTGCCTGGAGAGGCTGCGGACAAGAGGTCTGCATCAGAAATCAACTACTTCCCTCAGTGCAGCTGCAGGGGCCTAGGCAGAGCTCTAGAATATTGAGTGTATTCCTGACTTTCAATATAGTTGAACTAAGGCAAATTCTGCTATAGGAAGCCAGGTAATTGACCCAGAGGTCAGTGGGTGCCTTAGCCACTTTCTCACTGCTAGCCACACAAGGTAAAAGAGTTAAGCATGACTTGCGCTCACAGTTTCAGTTTACGAAAGGGAGCCCTAGAAATGTCAAGATCTGGAGGTCACAGACATGTGACCCTGTGTGTACACAGTCCTTGAGGAGGACAGTTCTCTCTGCATCAGGAAACAGCTATCACATATCATTAACTCTGAAGAGATGATATTCTCATGCGAGGTCTTTGTGAAAATGCATACCACACTTACAAATAAGATTTGAATCTTTTTTCATAATCCACAGATTTGTACTTTGGTAGGATTTTCATAAATACAATAATCACTGAAGCTGTAAAATCAAATTATTTTAATCCAGAAGTATGCTGGTTAAGAAAATAACTTAAATGAATCAATACTGCCAGCCCAGTGATTCCAGGGTTCATTGCTTTTCATATCTGGATCTATAATTGACAATTTTCACTCAAAATCAACAGTATCCTGAGAAAGTGATGACTCCATTTGCCAAATGAGTCTCTAAGCATGAAGTGTGTACATAAAAAGCATAGGTAATATCCTAATAAATTTAAATAAGTTCCTACTGTACTAATATGTAATTCTGAGCCTTCTTGATTAGACTACAGAACATACTGTGTTAGGCAAATTCATGTTACAACAACAAAACCATTGAGGCAATTTATTTATAAAAAGAAAAATGTTTATTTAGCTGATGATTCTGGGGATGCCAACCCGCAGATGGGCAGCCCCTCTATTTCGGAGTTTATCGAGGATACCCAGTGGCAATGACGGGGAGCATGTTACAAATCACACTGCTCACATCAGGATGCAGAAAAGGGTGGACTGGGTCTTAATATATCATCAAAATGTGCACCCCATATACCTAAGGAAGACACTTGGGCCACATCTGAAAAATGCATGACTCCCACTAATGGCAAGTTGCAGGAGACAAATCCTTGCTGATGTGAACCCTTCTCCCATATTCCAGCAATAGGCATCATATAAACATCAAGAACAATGTAGTTTTTTTCTAACATGACCCATTGCTCTTGGGCTATTTTATTCATGAAGGAATTAAGAATTCTGTGACTGGCAACATCACCTAAAATGTAATTAATATTCCCATTTGAATTCTCATGATTCTCAAATATAGTATACACTTGAGTAGACTTGAACTAACTCTAATCCCATTATAGTTCATTTATACAATACAACACATGTAGCAGTTGGATATGGTGTATACATTTTGTTGATAAATAGCCTGAAGAGATTGAAAAGCACATTTTCCTAATGCTATAGAGTCAGTAGGTGTTAAAGCTAGAAAATTTCTCTAAGGACTTTCAAAACCAAACCCCTGGAGAGGATGTTGATAAGATATTTCATCAGATTTCTTCCCACACTTTTTGTCTGTAGGAAAGCAAGGAAAATCATGCTCTGAAATATATTGCATCTTTTTTTTTCCCAACAACAGTCATACCATGGCGCCTGACTGTTTTAAAACTTGTCCAATGTAGTGCATGTCTTTGTGATTGTCATTTGGTCAGAACTCCACGTATAAGCCACAGATTGTTAGTGTTGATGGCCTGGTGACACGCCACCCTTGCCAGACAAAAGAGTGTGTTTTGCACTTGTCCTTTATGATACTCATCCTGACTCCTAGAGCCATGAACATGAGGACCCAGGTATCGCTTCCAATAGCAATGGCTCTAGGGCAGGCTCTTCTCTTCGGAAACACCATTGGCCACCCATCCAGGAACCCTTATCCCAATTAATCTAATCCCGTATCCTCACAGTGATTAGGACTAACGCCTTGTGGAACAGATACCTAAATAAATACAAAGTGGCACTAAGAGAAATAGACATTTTCCATTCTACTCTCTTAACAAGATGTCTTGGAATAACAAATTATTCATGCTAAATGAGCCCACAGCCTACCAACACAACTCTAGGTAGGATGTCTTGCATATTATACAGTCCTCAAGGATCAAAGAAGATCTTCAACAATTTGAGTAATCTATACTATGCAAGATAAGCAGAAAATGTCACATATCCTCCCAGCTAGTATTGTGGGACATAGAAACACATACAATATTGGAAAGAAGCCACTGGAGAGTCACCTGCATGTCCTTTTGAATTTCTTCATTATTCAAATTGCTCCTGAAGCACCTTTGATTCCAGTCATTTTTATTTTATCATGTGATCATGTGATCATATTTGTTGGCTGTTCATGGTTCCTTTTAATGCCTCACCATCCCAAGAATTTCTTTTTAATTTTATTGACACTCAGAATTGCCCAATGCAAAAATGACTGATTTGCACGTGACTTATGACTACATGAGTTGATGATCGCATGCTTCCTTGTCTCAGTGGCTTTTCAGGAGTGACACGGGATTGAGGTCTTTTTTCATTCTAACAACTCTTGTTCTCAAGCCACAGGTCTATCTGTCTATTAAAATGATAATTCAGCTAAATTTCTTGCCAGAGTGTTTCCTTAGTCAAACTCAACTGCCACTGTTGTAGTCAAGTCACCTTAATTCCCATGTAAAATGGTGGAAAAAGTTTTCAACTTGTGTTTTTTGCACTCTAGGCTTATCTTAACACATTTTTTCTATTTTCCTGTGTATTAGGCTAGATAGGTACAGAGAAAAGTAAATGAACAGATAGCTAATTCTCTAAAAATAATCATAATTATATTAACTTTGTTTTTAAGCTTTTAATAACTTTTTGAACCTCACTAAAGTCTTAAAACCTTTATCATATCCTTTGTAATGTCAACACTAACCCTATAAACTTTCCACATCACTCGTTATCTCCTGTAATAATTTCAGAGACACAGACTTGTTTCTCAGCCAGTAACTGCTATATGTCCCAGCTCTCTTGACTGGATCACTCCTCCTCTAGGGACTTCTGCCATATGCTATTGCCTCTGAAAGAAATTAAGACCTCCTTATTCTAAATTTAGGAATTTTCTGTCACTTGTTCACAGTGAGCTCAGTGGATTCATAATATCTGGTAACATAATTTTTTCCTATTCCACATTCCAGTAATGCATCTTAGACAGCATGAGGAGAGTGATAAATTCAAAACTGTAGAAGAGGGCTTATACATACTATGCCAAAGACATATTTTGTTGTTTCAATTAATTCATAATAATGTAATTAATCTAGATTATTATTTGCTTCAGAGTGTCATCTTTGCCAGTTTTACTTGGGAGCCCAGTCCCACTGTAGTAAGTTTCTTGAATAGCCTTCATTATTTACATCATAATTACCATTCACATCAACTCTTGGAACCTTCCTCAGGACTTCAAGTGACGTGCCCCATCTCGACACAGGAGGGAGGAGAGGAGAGGAGAACTTCCCAACACTGTCTTCGGTACTGTTGGAGGAGAATTTTGAATATTTCCCTGGTCTCCATGGTATATTTACTCGTAGTTATACACTACTCCTAAATTTCTTTAATAAAATTCACTAGTTTGTATATCTTGCTCCTCACCAGAGAATTATAAGAAAACACTTTGGGTACATTAAACTGTTTCAAGACCTCCACCTCCCACCAAAAGATGAAATTTGAATGATGATGTATTTCAAAAGGTGTATCATTTTACATATTCCATGTTAACATAAAACTTTACCTGATAAACCTGAGATTGGTTCATTTAGAAAGATATGCCCACTTACAGTCTATGATAACCAAGTCTTTCATGTGCAAATTTTCTTGAAAATAATATCCGTGTTTTGGGGGGCTGATCCTGACACACACTCCAAGCCTTCATCCACTTTTTAAAGTGGAGACGTTATTACATCTCGCTATGTACCAAGGCATAACTATAATTACTAATATTTGCCTAATTCAGAAGTCAAACAGTGATTTTCTTTGTAAATCTGTGATGCTTTTGCTCCTTGCTGCCCTTGAACACTTTTGTTGCTGTTAAAGTAACAGTGAAGCTGTCCCTGCTGTGGGACCACTTTGGAATCAGGATGAAGTGTTGGTTTCTACCCCAGAAGGTGTAGATTGAGTGGAAATGGTTTGATTACTCTCTTCTGCTGAATATGTAAACGAAAGAAGATCTTAATGTAAATGTTAATAACATTTTTTAACGATATTACCTAACCAAAAACTGAACTACATGACAAATTTCTATTTCTTCAATTTCAAAAATTTGGTAGCACTTTGGAGAATTGATAAGCCTAAAATATTATGATTTGTTAGTACATGCTTAATTATTCCTCAATGTCGTCTGTCTTTTTGTGTCTTATAGAACATTCAAACCATAAATATGCTTTGGTTTTTTTCTAAGCAGTCTATAACAAGACTGCTTAGAAAACTTAACAAGAACTTAAACTTGTTCTGTATTTCCTGACACAAATACAAGAATTTTACATTTGTAGCAACTGTAACTTTCTTTGGTTTGGATGGCATCCCTTATCAATGGCATCTTCGATCTCAAACAGACTTCTGCAGAATGTCTTATTCATGTGAGCCATGGAGATGGTCAGTGCTGCGCATTACATATTACCTTTTATTATTCACCCATACCTACTGCATCTTTTCTTGTGTTTTATATTTGGGTTACTCAAGTTATATTTGGGTCACTCATTGTAAAATGCTGAGTTGAAACGCCAGCCCAGGGATTCATGCCACTAATAAATAGTCACCTGGACAGATGGAATTGTTTCTCCCCCAAAGGTAAACTTAACGATATGGAGCATTTCTCATACTTTGCAAAGCAACACAAATTATGCTTTGTGACAGGCTTGTGGGGAATGCGGTTCCCTAACACACAAGAGGGCATTGCTATGATAAAAACAAGCACTTGTCTGAAACCTCCACCCAAAGAATACAGCCACCCTTATGTTTTATGGTGCTGTGTATCTGAACACAATTCCATCAGGCCTGAGATCAAAGTAAGGGGAAGGTAATTAATCCTACCCCTGCTAAAACCTAGCTTTATTCTATTTTTAAAATTGTAACACAAACTTAGGACTTCTCTCACCCACTAACACAATGTTTATTTGTTTTCATAGAAAAGTTAACAGCAAAGAAAA
>PVLD010027344.1:0-20902 GCA_004027595.1 Dinomys branickii | reverse complement strand
GGTCTTCCCACCCGGGAGATCCCGCAGTCCTTGAAGCTGCTTTGATGTCTCTCGCTGGGCTGAGCTTCTTCCAGATTCAGGAAAAACCGGTTAGAGTGCGCACTTAACTCACCCTGTGATCGTGCAGACAGGAGTGCCGTTCAGATGTTTTTCCCTGGATGGAGATTTTCCCCGACTCAGAAATCCCGCCAGCCGGTCGTTGTTGCTCCAGTTCGCACAGCACTGGCTGCGGGGGTGGGGTTCTGAGCGGGCTCTTGGAGCGCTGCCCGGTTTGGCGCGGTTTGTCCCAGTAGCGCGTTCTCTGTCGGGTTCAGGAGCTGAAGCCGTTCTTCCCTCCACACTCGCTCTCTCGGCTGGTCGTCTTCTTCCCGGAAGTCCTTATTTCTGTCTTCATATTGCTATATTCCATTGTTTGGTTGGTAATCCTCTGGGAGGTTCTCTCTCTGCTGCCTACCCGGTCGCCATCTTCCCGGAAGTCCTCAGTAACTCTTTTAACTCAAGTTAACAAAAACTATTTCTGCCAAAGGAGCAAAATGGTCAATCCTGGCATCTGCTTTGTCCAGAAGGGTTGCTGCAGCCTCAAAAGAAGGTCAGGCTCAGAAATGAAAGAAATGCAAGGCTGAAAACTAAACAAAAGCAAACAGCACCAAAGAGTATTGACTTCAACCCCAGTGATCATGCCTAGTTTGTCCCTCTGTCCATGACAGGCGCGTTTCAGTCTGGTTCTTCCCAGTGCAGGGACAGCAGTTGGCTTCCTAAACACTGATCCATGTGTGGAATCTTATCAACATACCTTTGTGATTTACTTCAATAATTTTCAGGTACATTTAGTTGGAAAAAGATCTAAATTGTAACCATTACAGTTTATGTAGAAAACTTTTCAATACCTGGAAGTTCTGTTTAAAGTGCTGTTTTAGGTTATGCATAATTGTAAGATTCTTTTATCTCAGTAGTACATTTAAAACATATAGAATCCAGTCACTCTGAGAGTGAGGGGTGTGTTCTGAAATACCACACAAAACTCCAAATTCACTCAAGTGAAGGTTAATGTAGCCCACTGGAAAAAATGTACAAGAGAGAAAATGCATTCTCAGAAGGCTTAACTCTGGAGCCAGTAGAATGCAGTTTTCCTTTTATGCTGCACTTTCTTCTCTCAGTACTATTTCTCTCTCCACATCAGAGTCTGCTCTGTTTCATTTACAAACAGAGTACACCATGGTGGATATTTGTTCTTAAATTGGTGTCTACTGCTACAAAAAATATTACTCCCAAACAAAGACTGAAAACAATATTTGTTATTCCACAATTTCTGTTGGCCAGGAATCTGGGGAAGACTTTACTCTGTGCTCTGGTCGGGGTTTCTCACAATTATAACAGAGTCACAGGAACAAGAAGGGGTGCAATGACATCAAGCCTTAGCTGGGAAGTGTCCACTTCCAAGCTTACTGGGAATGTGCATGTTGGCAGGATCCAATTCCTTGTAGGTAGACAGAACTTCTAGATATTGAAAAATTTCTCTCAGGATTTGCCACATTTTCTCATAAGCTATTGTCCAAAGGTCACTCAGCTCCTTGCAACCTGGGCTTTTTCAGTGGGCAGCTCATAACGGAAACTTTCTTCATGAAAACATTCAAGCAAGGTCTGAGGACAGTGTGAGGTGGCAGGGGAGAAAGAACCAAGAAGACTGCAATTCCTCTTCTGTAATTTGACATCAAAAGGGACAGTCTACCCCTTTCGCCTGCCATATTCTACCCATTAGAAGTGAATCATTAGGTTCTCCTCTCCTCTCACATAAGACTGTGAGTTTCAGACAGTGAGGACCAGTAGAGGCTCTCTGAAAAGGGCATCTATCACAGACTTCTGCATTGTGTGTAACATCTTACTTCCTTTCCAATGTTATTGGTAATCTACACTGCATTTTAGTATGAGCTTAAACTCTGCCACGTAGTAAATACTATTATGGCCTTAGTATTAGGTGTAAACCAAGCTGTTAAAGTATCATTGTGCATTTTTTATTAGTACATGTTTATAGTGTGTAATGATTACATTCTTTGTGAGGAGCTGGTGTGTGTACTTAACATAATAATTCTTCTTTCTTCACTTCCCCCATCTCTTAATCCCCTTCCCATTTGAGAAAAATATAGCTCCCTACATCTATTTCTCATTCTGCTCTTTATTTATACTAAAACAATATCATAAGTAATTTAAACCCTTTAGGGAATCGTGGAAGAGTCATCAGTAATGAATTAGAGCAGACTGACAACATGGCAAGGGGTCTACATAAAGAGTAAGGTGACATTATCTTGTGACAATAGCATCAAATTGTTTCATAATTCATTCCAATTGATTTTCAGATAATATGATTTTTGAAAACTATGAGGGGAGAGCTTACATTTGCATTACTTCAGTAAAGTGAGACTTCAGTGGTACGCCATGTTGCACGACTCCAAATTTGAATAAAATGTGATGGGCTCTATATGTCTCTGTGTGAACATGTGAACATGTTTATGGCATTTGTTAGCTCATTTGACCATGGTGTTAATACAAACTTACATGCTTGACATTCATGTAAGTTACCCAGTTTCACAAGAGAAAAAAATCATTGCTAAAAATGTTCTCCTGCCCTGTGCCGGTAATATATGTACTTATATAGTATATATCTTTCCATATATAAAGAAAGTGGGGAAATTAGGGGAGAAAATTTATCACCACCCTTATGAAAAAAAAACTCAGGTTACATAACCTACAACGAGAGTCAACATCATGATTTATGTATTCCTTCTCCTCAGCAATCATTTACCAGCAAAGATGCACCTGATCTGCGCAGACACATTCAACTTTCACTCTGATCCTGGTGATCATATATTTAATTAGAAGTGCTGCTTTTAGTGTACTCACTGAAAGTGTTCTGTATTCCATACTTTCACACACCAGCATAGCCTTTTCAGAATGTCTTCCTTTATTCTGAAATGTTCTGCACTCACTGCTTCCAAATATATGGCTATTTATGTTGTCTTCAGTTTAGTGATCTGAAACAAGATATATTACAAAAGACATAGTTGCATTTTTACATCATCAGAGAGAAGGAGAAAAATAGGAAGTCCATTTTTTTTCTCCAGACTTTACATTTATGATGAATTAGCCGCTGGCTCCATGGAGAAAGATGCCTTTCCACAAGGGTATCAAAGTATCCATTGTACTTGTGAATAGCGGAAACCTATTCTGGGTCAATAGTTTTAGCTGCTGCAACTCAGTGTAACTTCTTATAGTATATAACCACTCCCTTTTTCTGTTTACTAGTCAGACCATATATTTTCAGCTGTGGCACCCAATTTCAGATGAGATATTGATACATTAGGATGCCTGCAGTCAGAATTCACAGGGATACCAATGTGTAGGCAAACAAAGGGGTGGGACCGTCGATGATTTTATGAGGTCTGCCATAATAAATGCCACCACAAACTGGATGGCTTAGGCAACAGAACTATATTGTCTCTTTATTCTGGAGGTTTGGTATCTAAAATCAAGCTGCTAGCTGGATTGGCTCTTTCTGAGAGCCATGAGAAGAAAGTCCACTCCAGGCCTCTCTCCTGGGCTTACAGAAGTGCTCTCCTGGTGTTTTTTATATTGCCTTCCCTCACTGCATGTTTGTGTCCAAATTTCCTTTTTTACAAGGACACTAGCCATGCTAGATTAAGTTCTACCCTGGTAACCTTACTTCAATTTGATTACCTCCATAAATATGCTCTCTCCACATAAACCCACATTCTGAGATACTAGAGGTTAAGACTTCTACACACCATTTCGGGAGAATGGAATTAAATCCATAACATCATTTTAGTCCACTCAAGCTGCTATAGCAAAGTACTAGGTTGTTTGTAGACAACAAAGATGTATTCTTCACAGCTCTGGGGCATGGGGAGTCCAGGGTTGGTGCTGGTAAATCCGATGTCTGATGAGTAGACTCTACATAGGAGGCTGTCTTTTCACAGGATGCTCACACAGAAGGAAGGACAGGGGATATCTCTGGTTCCTTTTTTGTAAGGGCACCGATTCCATTCATGTATGAAAGTATAGAGAGCATATGATGATAACTATTTTCAAATTTTTCAAAGACTGGGATGAAATAGATAAGTTTTTTTGCTGGGAAATTCCATAAGACAAAATCTAAAAGAGCATAGGGAGTTCCATTAAGTATAGGGAAATACATTCTTTGAGAACTTGTATAATGTCCTACAAGGAAAGCTTTGGGTTTTGTAGTCACTGAGATGAGAACATAAAATTGCATCTCAGTAACTGCTAGAGCTGAACTTCTTTTTTGCTTGTTTGTTTTACTTTCTCTCTGCTTTAGCTATTACTCTCTAGGAAAATGTAGGTAATCACAACTATGTCAAAGGATTTCTGTGAAAGTAAATGAGATGATGTACATTTAACACCCAGCACTGTGCTCAACAGAGACTAGAGCCTCAGGAAACATAGTCATCATCATGGCTTGTCCCTAGATGTCCCTCCCTCCAAAACCTCATGCGGTTATAGGGGGTTTTCTTCGACATGGCTGAATCTAGAATGTGTGATTGATTCACAAAGTAATGCTGAGATTAGGGGTGCTGGGATTAAGGGTGGGTGATTGCTGGATCAGTCCACTGATTGGATTAACACTGCCCTAATCCGAGTAGACCGGATACAATATAAGGGACACAGAGTTTCATTCCTTCTCTTGTTGCTTCTGCCATCTTCTGCCGCCATGCACTGTTGCCCCTCTGCCATGTGCCACCTTGCCTTGGAGCCAGCCACTTGTAGACTGAAACCTCCAAACACTGTGAGCTAAATAAACTATTCCTCCTTTAACTTTGGGTGTCAAGTATTTTGTCTCAGCCATGAGAAAGTAACCAAGACAGTTAATGATAACATATCACTGTTACTATTTGGAGTTCCCTGATCATTGTAAGATGACCAACTTGATTGGAGACCAACACACAGGAGGAGAGTTTCCTGCAGGTCTCAAGCAGTTGGTACCCTACCATAGAGACTGGGTGAGAGACAGTGTTAAGAGATAGGCTTGGAGAGGGTCAGAGCGCTAAACAGAGATCTGGGATCCCCCCGGGAGGCCTGGGATCAGGCCAGGAAGTTCACGGTATCCTATTGCGGGAGGCCAGTTTAGGAGAATGAAATCACCAGAGAGATGGCACCAAAGGAGAAGGTAATTTGTCTCAAAGTGTCTTTGAGCTCCGGCACTGCTGTCTACATCCACCCAGAAACTAGTGCTCTGAGGCACCATGTTTCAATATGGAGGTTGCCTAATTTTCTTCACTAAAATTATAGTCCTCTTAGTTCAAGTTAAGGGATGTTCATGAGTGGTTCATAAGATTCATCAATATCCATTGACTTTTGACCCCATTGATGTCACTGAATTTACTACTACAGCCAAGGTAACATAATAGTGGGTGACAAGTGGTTTTCTCTCTATGCCCCTGTCTGGATTTCCTGGGGATCATAAATAATAAAAAACAAATATGCATACTCAGAGGAACATGGAGACAAAGCAACAGATGATGCCCAAGTTCTCCCAGTTCTCCTAAGGCAGATCAGGTGGGCACAAATGAAGAGGAAAGCAAACCCTAAGTAGCATAAATCTATGAAAAGGTGACAGAAAAAGTTAAAGATTAAGGAAACTAAACAAGATCCAAGAGGAAATGAACCAAAAATTCATAGAAATATTACTCAAACTACCCAAAGTGGTGAGATAGTTTGGAAGATTTTTAAAAAGTGGCTACAGGGCCATATTCCACAGTACTACAGGAATTCATGCACTGCTTAGAAGGTTTTTCAGGTACTTTTAAGTTAGCATTCTATAGCTCCAGAAGTAAAGCAAATTCAGTGGCCAGGTTTCACATCTTCTTGAACAAAGCTAGAGTTTCTATTACTTACTTTGATTGTACCACACCTCAGCTACTTAATTTGTAAGTTGTAGCAATATTTTCCCTTGTCATGTTTGATTAATGTTGAAAAATGCCTGTACAAACACCAACATCAATTTTAATGTACTCTTTGATATCAAATATTATCATAAAAGCAGGACTAAGTAAGGTACTGAGGCAGCTCCAGCAGCATAGCTAGAGTTCACACAGCTGGGCACAGTCTCTCCAGACACACTTGGAAACCGCACAATATAATTTGTGTGCAAGCCATTGCGCAGCTAGAGATGCTGCTACATTCAAATGCCCTTAGATTAACATCAGATATAGTTCAAAAGAACTATAAATTATCATCACATAATTTTCCATTGGGCCAATAATGCTGCCTCCAACACGTGTCATCCCTGCTCCCCCACAATGCCACTGCACAGCTGCTTGAAATTGAATGAGTATCTATCTCTAAATGGAAGTCCATTGTGGGTTTATTGGAATAAGCCCAAAGTAAACTCTTCCTTATGTGAAGAACTGTACAGACTATATCATACATTCATAAACTCCTAAATCATCAAAATTTCTCTCAGGCAATCTGTTATGTGCCCAGGTATTGGTACGCACTGGGAACATAAAAGTAACAAAATAGGTATCCTATCTTCGGGGAACTTTGAGTTTCACAGTGAAAACTTCAAGTAGGCACTCATTTACTAAAGCGTTGGTGCTATGAGAGGGGATGCACCGGGGTTGTGAAAGCATGGACAGAATGGCCACCTAACCACAATTTTGATGGACATCAAGTCTTGGCCGAGGAAGTACTTATAAATTTAAGAGTAAGTGAGAGTTCACAGGTGAAGAGGAGCAGATTCTAGAAGAGAAGAATGTGTATGTGTGGTGCTCACTGTCAAGAAAGCTCACTGTCAATAAGCTCATGCATTATAGAAAGAACTCCAAAGTGTACTTGGGGTCAGAGGGAACACGGTACAGTGAAAAATATCATGAGCCAAAAGTCAGAAGATCTGCTCTGACCATTGGGTAGTGGTGTCCTAAATCCTCTTTGCGAAAGCAAAAGGTGGCAATAGTACCTGTCTCACAGTGATGTGAAGAGTTATTGTTTGTTAAGGCATGAAAAAGAATTTCTACAACATGATGTCACCAGCATTTATCAAATAATGAGTCACTAGGGGTGGTAAGTACCTGAATTTAGGTTACAGAAGGAGGCAAATCACAATATGCACAGAGGAACTAATGAACCTGATTACTGAAGAAGAAAAAGAAGGCAAGACAAAGCCTAGGGATTCTGTTATAGGTCCTGAAAGGGGCCAGCCACTTCCTCCACCAGTTCATTACTTTAATCATTTACTCATGTAGAAAAGCAAAGAGAGTCTGGCCATGAAGGATGACTCACAATCAATTTTACTGGAAAATAGGGAGTCAGATGTTTTAAAGGAAACAATAATGTATTCTGAATAGTAGAGAAACAGAATGTCTTTTATTCCATTCCAGGATCCAGTCCAAGATACCACATTACATCCAGTTGCCCAGGCTTCTCCACCTCCTTTCAGTTCTGACAGTTTCTCAGACTTTTGTTGTTTTTGATGACTTCACAAAATACTTAATTGCCATAAACTCAGTAGTTTAGAACAATACAAATTGCTGTCCCAGTTCCGCAGGTCATAAGTCCAATATAACCCCACCATCAAAATATGGTGTCTCCATGGGAATAGCACTTATATGAACAGAAACTTCATTGTTTATGGGAAAATTAAGAACATTTTTCCTAAAAGATGATGAAAACAAAACTACTGTCCACCATACCTATTTACAATGTTGTACCCACTGACCTACCATTCCCTCCCCCTGCCTCCCCTCCCCATCTCTGCTAACCATTGTTCTACTCTGCTTCTTTGAGATCAACCTTTGCCAATTACATGTAAGAGTGAGACCTATTGCACTGTGGTATGACCTTAATTAACAATAATGCATTACATATTTCCAAATGCTTCATCTAGAAAAAAGATTTTGAGTGTTCTTTCTATACAGAAACTGTACATCTTGGAAGGGATGGATAGTCTAATTACTTTTATTTTTCATGATATGTGAGTATGTTGGTATATCCTGAAATATCACTTTATAGTACACCATAAACATGCACACTTGTGTGTTAATCAAATATAAAAATAAAATAAGGAAAATACCAGAATAAGATATACACTTAACACATGCACACAAATACTGGCAGTGTATTAACTTCAATCGTACTTTCCCTTGTGAAAACCTATTAAGAGTGACTTGAACAGTGCTTGACCCCCTGTCGCACATCTAATAGCACAGACAAGCATCTTTTTTGCACACTGGAGAATTGCCATGCTCCTTTCTAAGTTGGGATCAACTTCAAACATTTCATTCTTGGGCTTTCAATGTCTTGAAGTGTCTAGAAGAGTATTTTTCATGAGAAAAGCTTTAACCAACTTCACTTCCTCCGGGATGGCTTCACCCTGTTCATGATCACTACTTCTCTCACTCAAGGTAAGTTCCCTCTCAGTAAGTTCCGCAGGGCTTGTGAAGATGGTCACACATCAGTGTCAGGATTCCCATGGCCTGCTCTCTTTTTCTGTCATCCAGTTTCACACCCAACATTATTGCCTTTCGCTTCTTTGCTACACTCTTATCTTTGCATAATTCCTTCTTTCAGTCATCCATGCTGTGCAGCGCCACACACGTTCGTCACAAGCAGACGGAGAGGCAGAACAGCTGCCCACTGTGCCTCTCAGTTAATCAAATACCAAGTGTACAGTAACCACACCAAGCTGATGGGTGAATGTACTATTTGCACAGGGATTTCAAGTTGAAGGGCCAGAACTTCATCCCTCCCTGTCTCAGGGTGTTGCACTCCCAAGAATGACTATTGTTGAGAGGCACAAGTGAGAAAAGCAGAACTGGGGGGCCCAAGGTCACCCAGAAAACTGTCCTATACATGTCCTCTCCTTCCCCTTTCTTTCCCCTTCCTCCTCCTCTTCCTGGATTCCCTCCTCCATCTCCTACGCTGTTCTATCCTGCTCAACCTTCTTCTGCTCCTCTCCTCCTCCCCCTCCCCCATCTCCTCATACTACTCTTCTTCCAGATCACTCCTTTTCTCTTTTCTTTCCTCTTTCATATCTCTCTGTCTTCTTTGTGGAATCCCAGTTCCATTTATTCAGTAGAGTCTGAACCTGACTGAAGCCGCAGAGATTGTCTTTTCTGGCAACTTTCCAGCCTGAAGTGGTGATGGTGGATCCATAGGTCAGTGGTCCTATGGATCGGTCTTCTGAGGGACTCTGCTGCCTTTTGTGTTTCCAGTTCTTCGGAGCAGATGTTTATGAAAAGACTGGTGTACCTCCCTTTTGAGGGTATGAGCCTCCTTTTGTAACAGAACTGGACACGCATTACTTTTAGTCTCCTTCCGCTGTGAACGGAGGAAAGAGCGGAAATAGCAAACTATACGGACTGTAGGAAAAGGCTAATGCTCTAGGAAATAGGGAAAATAGAGGATTGAGAATTTATGGAAACTTACTCCTCTGGATACTGTTTTTCTTACCTCACAACCACAAACATTATTGTAAAATATGATCGAGGACAGACTGAAAGGGATCATCTGGGCCATTATTCCAGAGTGGGTTGTGAAGGTGCCTCTTCCAGTGCAGATTCCTGGGCCCTGTTCTGAATCCATGTTAGAAGTGAGAATGAAGATTGGATGGAGGGAAAGTGTGCCTGAGAATTTGCATTTTAAACGCATCATCCAGGTGATGCTTAGAAGGAAGCATTGTGTCCTGCTCTCCAGCGTATCATGCTTTACTTCCTCCAGCCTTCAGAAGAGAGTAAAGGTGATGAGCATGGCATTAGCTGTCTCCAGTGTCCATTTTCATTCCTGTCCTGAAAGTGCACTGCATGCGTCTGTGTCTGGGGACCGGCACACTCTATAACCCAATGTGCTCACTTACATCCCCTGTGGCCATGGGGCTTACTATGGCCACAGCTATGTAACAGTGGCATCTGCAGTAGTAACCGCAGGGTCTGAGAAGACACTTGGCCTACTGCTCTGTCAATCAACCCTCCAATTCTCTCTCTTTCTCCTCCTCCCACCCCACAGAATCAGATAAAGTCTGTTGTTATAGTCTGGATCCTTTAATGAAAAAGTATGTTCTGTAGAGTCACATCACGGTCCCCCAAGAATCTACATTGACAAAGTAAGAAAGAAGCTGCTATTGTTATAAACCCTGAGATATTGAACTTGTTGACAATGGAACATAAAATAAAGATTTTTAATCTAAGGGGGTAATTTTTAAACATTTCTTTCCTTATGGTAAAAATAATGGTAGATATGACTGCAAAAAAAGCAACAGTGGCTTTGCCATATCTAAGGTGCTGCAGTAAGTGATCTGTCCATAGCCAATGTAATAACAAACCCAGTGTCATACCAGCCTCTCCCTGCACTGTCTCAAAAAAACAACAGTGCAGCTCTGCTATATCTTTAACGCAGTGCAAGGAAGGACTCTTGGCCCTGCTCCCTTCTTATACATACTTATTATTTAGTATAAAATTCCACCCAACAATTTGTCTCCAAATCTCTTATTTTTTCAAGGATTTTCCTGTTTGGTTTTCAAAAATCACCTTTTCTTCCACAGTATCAGGACAAGACAAAATGGTTCTGGTCTAACATTTGGAAGCTTTTGTTCCTGGGCAGTAAGGTACTGTTCAGCAGAAAGGCCCTATTCAGCATGTAAAAAAATTCCTTTAGCTAAACTCTTCGCTCATGTTTGTAAGTGCCCTTCAGGAATCAGGTGCTGGAAACGTTAATTACCAATACAGCAATGTTGGGAGGTGGGACTTAAGGAAAGGTATTTAGGTTATGAGGGCTCCACTTCTGTGAGTGGACTGAAGTTGGGAAAACTTTTGAGTTGTGAGTTCCATGTCTAATTTCTCTCACTGTTGATCTCTCTTTGACCATCCATCATAAGCTAGTACAGCAAGGGTCCTTGTCAGACCCTTGAGCTTGGACTTTCTAGCCACCAGAACAGTGACCTGATCAATTTCTGTTGATTAGCACTAACCAGTCTGTGGTATTCTGTTGTAGCTGCACAATACCAACTAAAGTACATTTCCATCCTACATGAATTACAGATTCATATCCTGAACAATACCTGTGTTCACATCTTGCTGTCATCTTCCAAAACAACATATACTGCAAACATTTCATTCAGAATGAAAACTACAGTGCATGGCTAAACTGTCTGTATCTACTCATCTGCTTCTCTAAATAGAAAATGAATATTGGCAAGTATGTTTGAATGAATATATGAGCTTAGTGAGTGCTATTTGGATCTGGAGTAAAATACATGGAAGGAATACTCAGAAACATCTTTGGTTAGCTACTATCTAAGTGAACAAATGTATTTTATTTTTAAAAGAATATATCTAAAATACATTATTTTATTTTATTTACTTATTTATTTATCTTTGAGACAGGGTTTCACTATGCAGTTCAGGCTGGCCTCATGCTCACTTTGTAGCCCAGGCTGGTCTCAAACATGCAGTGATCCTCCTACCTCAGCCCCCCAGGTTCTGGGATTACAAGTGTGCACTACCATGCCTGGATAAAATACACAATTTTATAGAATAAATCTAAAAGATACTGGAAGCAAGCTTAATTAATACATTGAAAATGTACATGCAAGTCTATATACTTACATGACATGCCAATGACATAAAATTTTATTAAAGCAATTATCATATGCCATTTATGTCTTGTTAATTTGTCTGGCATCTTTCTTTAGCACAAAAACAAACATCTCTGTTTGATAATAAAAATCCAGTAATCCCTCTAAGTGTAATTGGGGCCATGTCATTTGGCACAATGTGCTTTAAAATGATATAAAGCTACATTCAAAGCCTAAAGATTTATGAAATATGGTTTCTCAAATGTACTTAAAGAGATAACATAAAACAGACCCTTTCATTCCCAACGTGCTGTTCCAAATGCAGAGGAGAACTGGCACAGAGTCATTTCCAAGATAAATGAACCTCAAAGGAGAATCAAACGTCCTTTCAATTCATGACCCAAGCCCAACTGAGTCAGAAAATCTTGAAATTCCTCTTATGTCCTGGCCAGTGTGTGTTGGAACCAAACTACTTCAATAGGATCCCAGTATGGTCCAGGAATTTCTGAGTCTTTTGAGTCAAGATTGGGGAAATTACAATGTTTTAAATTTCCCCAGGCCAAAACAATGACTAGAACATGACAAATTATTAGTAGACTCTTCCCCTTCTTTCTCCAATGACAATAATCTAAGACATTCTAAAAGGTCAAGGAACAGTTCACTTAACCCAACATTTCCTGGAATAACTCAGAAGACTCCAGCATTGTCTTATAGCCCTGGGGTCTATAGATATCTAATATCTAGATATCTAAATTTCTATAACTGACATGGAAAGGCACACACACACACACACACACACACACACACACACACACACACAAACTGTTTATGGCCTGGCCTGGACCATGTACCCACTATCTCAGACTTATCTTTGAGCAGATAGTCAGATACATCTAATCTCCTGGAGATTTAGGGGTACAAATATGTACTTTCATTTATCAACTGGCAATCATTACCAGAAGCACCTGCATTCCACAAAGTTTATCCTTACTTTGATGGGGACACGGATGTCCTCCATTTCCGAGGGATTCTTTTACTTTTCATATACCTCTTTATATCAATTTCTTAGCCATCACACTTGAAAATATATGACCATAATAAGAATGCCATCTAGATTGGTTAGGGCATTTGTTCATTAAAAAGACAACTCTCAGCTAAATGAAGAGCCAAAGATCATTAGAGGTGACAGAGCATGGAATTTTTGAAATGAGTGCCTCCCATAAGGCCTCAAATATCACCTTGGCCGTTTATGACTCTCTTGGTGTGTATTTTATACACCATTTATTTAAAACAGCTTTGAGAGAAGGTCATTCACGTATTTGGATGTGGGTTAACATCTAAAATGAACCATGGTTTATTATTCTTCTTATTGTCCACTTAGTAAGGATGGTATAGTAGACGGTTGAAGTCTATGGCCTCATTTGAGAAAGTGCAAAAGCAGCACTTTCCTTCTATTCATATTAGGATGAATATCCTGATATTTAAGGCTCTAACCCCTCAGGAGTGAGTGGTGATTTTGTGCATATAGTACCTCTGCGCCTCATCCTTCTAACTTTTGAGCATAATATTCTAACTCAGGCAGAGAAGAGGTACAGCAAAAGGACATTAGTGTCTGCAGCATGTTCTATTCAAATGCATGGGATGTATAAGACAATCTTATCAGGCTTGCGTTAGTGTAAGTGGCAGCTTTATGATGAAGCACAAGAGGAGGTAGTGAAGGATACTGTAATGCTTCATAAACCTGCAGGAGTTTTACAAGCCAAGATAGATGCTGAGATAATGAGGACAGATGCACTTGTCAGAGGCTCTGATGTCAAACCTGGAGTTTTCCATGATTTTCTGAAAGCACAGTTTTCAATACAGTCTTGACACAATCACAGCATTCAAGGTCAACTGATGAAAAACTAAAATTTGTTTAAGTTAATATGAAAAAGAAGCATGCACCTATGTTCCCCAGGAATGCCTCTGGGCTAACTTAGAATAACTTTAAACACGGGTATTTTTAAATGTTCACTTTTGGAACTCATCTCCAATTTTCTCTCATTATTCTAAAGCTAATTGAAGGACCATACATAGAAAGACTCAAAGCAAGTCAATCTCATTCGAGACTCCAGACTCCTAGAAGGATTTTGATGAAACCTCCCCACAAGTGGAGACTAAGGAATTTGAGTCACCGAGGGGCAAAAAGATGATGCCCCATCATTAGAATACCTTGGCGAGGAACTGAGGAGAATTAAATGGTTAAGGCTCAGAATGTAAAGAGGTTAATGGGGAGACGCCCCCAGAGTACTGTTTAAAACTGTTAATGTTCAGTGAATTTATTAGCCTAGAAAAAGATTGGGTTGTGAATTTGAAAGTATGCTAATGTGTTAAGAGAATTCAGGAAAGAGATTGTGAGAGCAACCAGGGGCCTTCTGATTCCTTTCCTCTGTGACCTCTGGGTGAAGCACAGAGTCAGGCACGATGCAGAATATGGAAAGACCGTGATGAGTATCTTAAGCAAGAAGGACAGCATCCGGGTTCTGAGAGAGGAGCAGCAGAGGGGAGGAGCTGCAAGCGTGCTGGTCAGACCTACCCTAGGAGCAGGAAGGGTTCAGCAGCTTATTTCTTGCTGATAAACATAACCACTGGGCCTGGAGGAAAGAATCTAATCAGTGGGAATGAGAAAAACAAAAGAATTTGGAAAATCTAAGTTGGTTTTTAAAAAGTTAAAATTGAAGAACTGTAGTAGTCCAGGCCAGCGTAGAAGCCGGTGACGCAGGCATTTTTTAGTTTATAAGCAACTTTAGTAGAATTTTATTTAAAAATGTAAAGGGCTTCCAGCACTAGGTCCCATTATTTCCCTCAAGATCAGTACCCCCAGCTGCTCCAAATGGAGCAGCAAAGTGAAATTAGCCAATTCCCTTGAAAGGCTGTAGAGGTTCGGCTTCAGGGGGCTTGTTAATTCTCCTTCTCCAGGGCTTTCCAGTGAGGCCTGGGAACAGAGCAGGGAGGCAGAGTGAAAAGAGGAATTAACAAGCTTTCTAAAGTATTGCTACCCTCACTTCTTCCAAGGGAATTGGTTAATTTCACTTTGTAACTCCATTCAGATCAGCTCAGGTTTGAAAAAAGCTCCAATTAAATAGTGGATGAAGGGAGACAAAGGCTATTTGGTAGGAAGAGAGGGAATGGGTAGAATTTAAATCAGTGACCTCAATCCAAAGCTTTCCTCTCAAGTACTCAGGCATAAGTATTTACTCCCCAAAACGGGGCTAGGCAGCACATGAAAAGTTTTCGTTTTTATTTCAATCCTTCCTTAGAATCTTGGTAGAACTCCTGAAATATAAATACTTTCCCCTTTATCTGCCTCACAGGATCAGGAGCTGTTTACTTAGGTCTGATTGATGTATAGCACTCATCCACAGTCTTCACATTTGCATGGCATGGATACTGCTGGTGATTTCCAATATGAAGTAACAGTATGAAGTGTTTTTTAATTAAGAACAAGAAACAAACACTTAGAGAAAACTTCCCATAAGCATTGCCTTGAATTATAAAAAGGGACAGCATGCTAAGAGAATGAAAAAACTACAGAAAAAATAAAAAGAACCAGGTGCACACCTGTAATCTTAGCATGTCAGAGGCTGAGACAGGAGGATCTCCGTGAGTTCAAAGCCATCCTGGAATACATAGCAAGACTCAAGACCCTATATCAATAGACAGATAGGTAGATAGATAGATAGATGGATAGCTGATAAATGGAAGCAGCTAGGAGGAAATAGATTATGAAATAGTGCATAAAAGTACCATATTTTTAAAGGCAATTATAAGAACTTAAATCAATATGGTTATTCAATTTGTATCACCAGTCTCATTGATCTATAAAAATCAAAGAACTAGGCAATGTATAAACAAGTGTCCGATGAAGCACTAAGGCCTGAAGAGTTACTGAGCCTCACCTAGTCTCTGGCCAGACAAGCATGAATGTGCCCTGTGTCTTCTGCACATCATCTAAAGGCTGCTTCTGCCCCTGTCTCACTTTCACAGAATCTGCCATACCCTTCCTTCCGAAACAATTTCTTTCCACAATTTTGGCTGAAATCAATGAATACTATCAAAACACACAGATATACAGTGGAGTCTTTTGATTGGTACCATGATAAAATTTTGAAAGCAGTTTTGGTGCCAGATTAAAAACAAAAGCTAAGTTTATCATTCCCCAGGTGGACTCCACATGTGGCCTTGGAAAGTTACTGAGCCAACCGAAGAAAAAAAGTCAACTTTCTTTCAGAAAACGAGGATAATAAGATCCACCAGCTGGAGCTTTGAAGTAGAGGGTGTGTGTACAAGGTGGCTGAAGCAGTGCGTGCTCTGAGCCCCCAGATGGCTGCTCTTCCCATCATTACTGAAAAGCAAATGCAGATTCAACCAGGGCTGAAACTACAGATCATCTACCAATGGGTCCCCAAACAGTTTTGCATCAATATGACGGGATTTGAAGGTTCTAGATCAGAATCTCTGCAAATGCTATCCAGAAACCTATTTCCATCCTCCAGATAATTTTGATTAACATAGATGGTTCAGTCATAGTGGTAATGCAAATCCTGGGATGCCAGGTGTCCTGCGTCCCTGCCTGAGCTTGCCCACTTCACCACTGTGTCCATTCATTCCTATGCAACTAGTGTTGCATGCATGGTGCCCTTACTGAGGAGGATGAGGATCATGATGGTGAATCGTTTGGGGTTCTGATCCAGTACATTTAGTAAATCTCACTACTATTTCCAAACTCCGCGTTTTTCTGGTAGATAATATACAAGCACATATTTTATCCACCTCCTATAGACTGTTGCTGCTACTTTGTCACAGTTTTATTTATGGTCAGACTTGAATCAAGAACCCACATAAAAAGAATATCTCATTTAAATGCAAACTCGTGCTTCTAAACAAGGTAGAGCAACAGAGACCAGGCCGCCTTCCTCTTTGAAACAACTGAGAATCTGGACAGAACTTATAAGTGATGTAATGTCTGATCTTAAGACCCTTGATATTAGGCAACAGAGAACAACGATCCCTAAAAGATGAGGAACAGAGCAATGCCTGCAACATCCCAGCTCGTTCCCTAAGAGGACTCTTTTGGGCCCTGGTGTAGGGACAGGAAATCCTGATCGACCTCAAAGGTGGTTCATGTCAGCTAAAATATCCTCTCTAGCCATAATGGAATTAAATTAGAAAGAAATCAAGCAATGAAAGATCCCTAGAAAATCCCCAAATATTTGGAAACTAAATGTAACCCTCTTCAAAATAAGCCATAGGTCAATGAAGAAATCCAAAGGAAAATTAGGAAGTGTTTTGACAGAAGTAAAAATGTTAAACCACACGGTGACCAAGCCACCAGGGGCCCTGTGCTCCTCTCCCTGGCCCTCAGGCTCATGTTCGTCTTTCAGATTCCTCACCTGTGAGGCAATCTCTTGTCCTCAGGGTTCCTTGAGTATTCTCAGTGCTTTCAGAACCCCTCTTGCCACATCTGAGGTTAGAGGGAAGTGACTCCTTCCCACTTAACACCCACGTAGATTGTTCCACATCTCTTTGTGCAATGTGGGTGCAATTAGCATCTATCTTATTAGGACCTCATCAAAAATATATCTAAAATTGGGTATAGCAGTACACTCCTCTCATTCAAGAACTCTGGGAGGATTGAGGCAAGAGGATCACAAGCTTGAGTCCAGACTGGGCAACTTAGTGATTCTGTGAAAGTTTGTCTCTAAATAAAGCTGAGCTGAGGATGTAGTTCAGGGGAAAGGCCCTGGCTATAGTCCTCAATGGAGAAAAAAAAAAAAAACCTGAGTATAAAATAGCTCCATATTTGTATACATAATTCTGAAATAGTTTAACAGTACTTCCATGACAGAGGACACATAGCAACCCTCTCTATGATCAGAAATTTTATTCTCAGTGTAGAAATAAAGAGCATATGAGAGTGGCCAAAGACATTTATACCTACTTTATTTGTTCCGCATGGGGAGAGGCCAGATGGTCTTTATTACAAAATCATGTGGTATTATTGGCTCATAAACATGTGTCGTGATCCTAAGTAGTAAATCCAAAAGCCCAGTAACTGAAATCACTAAATCACGCAGAAGACTAAAATGAGCCTGTGGTGTAAAGATGATTCTCTTAAATAATAAAATTGGTTAATCTGATGTCCGTATCTAATTGGCCTGTAGGTAACATTCAGATGAGAATAAAATGACCAGAACAAGTATAAAAGAGCAAAGAGGACAGGTAGAATAAAGGATGGGAATATGTAAAATTTTCAATAACTGTTTTGTGAAATATAGAATACAGTTAACATATAAAAGATAAAAGCAGCAAGTGGTTTTATAGTGCATGGCTCTTTCAAAAAACTAAATTTTGTAGGGCCTATTTCCAATATGAAAATGATGAACTGCATGCACAAAAGCTGGGCTGCAGTCGGGCTGAGGCGTGGAAGCACTTGAGCACACACTTATCACATGCACCACTCACTGCCTGCCTCAAAGTTCACGCCTCATGGGCTCAAATTTCCCTCCACTAAGTGGTGAGTGCTGTAGCAACAACTCTACTTGACAGAGGGGAAAGATAGTTACTTTATCTTTTCTGAACTCCGTCAGACACTACCTTTCTTTTCTGATGATCTAAGTCTACTTGGGCTTATAATGTAATCACGTATGTCCCAAGTAGACCACTGAGTCAGAAAGGTACCTTGCATTATTCACAAATGCTATGCATCTGACTACAGTACGATGCACATGAGTACAGCCCAGTACCTCTCAGCCCTCCAGTCTCATGCACGTTCTCTTGATGTACTGATTTTCTAACGTCTGCTTTTCCAACTATATCGGCTCTCATTCCTTGTTTGGCACTTATGTGCAAGTCATGCCAGCATCCTTTCATTAAAATTCAAAAATGTTCTCGGGAAACCTACCGAGTCATTCACCCACTTCCTCCCCCACTCCAACTTCTGGCTCTTTGAAACTCCATTTTCCTATAGAATCTTCTATGTAATTTCTGCCTTATGGAAGAAAGTTAGAAAACATTGTCCTGAGCTCCAGCCCCATTATTCCAAATTTTCTGTGACTTTTAATAGGGCTTTGAACCACATGCTATACATAGTGGAGGAACAAATTCCTCAAGCAATTCAAAGTGTAGTTATATAAGCATAAATGAATGACCTTAGGAAACTGTGAAAGTGAACAGTTTTCACTCCTGTCTGTATTAACTCTTCCCAAACATCGTTTTCTTCCTCTTCTTGTCTGCCCTTCCTTGCCAGAAACAGGCCTTTGTTCTCCAGCTCTGTGAGGCTGCCATGGCTGTCAGTATGAAACAGACCTGATAAATTCATTTATAAAAATGTGTTATATATCAAATAAATTAATCTTAGCAATATGAACATTTGTAAGTAATACTGAACAAAGGGGAGAAACTTTGAAGGTGGGAAAGCAGTACAAAAATCACTCAACTACAGAATTAAAAGGGACATAAGTCCTTCAGGGGTCTCACTGCATTTAATTTATTTATTGGATTATTAAGACTTTCTGTTTTTAACTAGTTTGTTTGCAGTGCTGAGGTTCAACCCTAGGGCCTCACACAAGCTGAGCAGTGATTGTACCACTAAGCTGCTTTCCTAGCCTCTCAATAAACATTTTTGGAAATCAATATGGAGTGTCCTGCTCCTCAAGCTCTTCTATTTCTTCTCAGTCTGTGGTAGTTGGGTCTTTAGGTGGCTTTGTTCCCACAGGCAAGCTACTTCTGAGAAGTCATGGTTTATTAGGTGGTAATACAGTACCTCCTGTATAGCATCAAAATGTTTATAGAATTTCATCCATCCCATCAGCTTTCCATTTTACAGTTAAGGAAAACAGTACACTGGAATGTGAGGGACTTTTCCAGTGTCATACGTCTGGTCAGTGGAAAACACCAAGTGAATGCTTAGCCCTTTAGGCACCAGTGTGCACAAACACTTTTTGTCTAATGTTAACTTTTAAATCACATGAGAATGATGCTCACCCACCTGTTCCACCCATGGGAAAGAATGGCTTTATTTTTAAAATATATCTGATTCAAATTTGAAACTTTTAGCACGCAATTTTTGGTAAAATTATTAATTTGCAATTTTATTGGATATTCTTCCACAAGTATTCAGCTAGTCCCTGGGCCTGCTGTGTATGAGAGCTTTATAATAAATGTGCAGTGTGATAAAGTAAGGCGAGGGTCAGGAACAGCCTCCGCATGCTCAGAGTACATTTGGAAGACAAGTCTTGGGTCTAAAAGGAACATAATAAACCTAGAAAGACTTAAGACAACCAGACTGGCAGAGAATGAGCACACAGTTGGGTGATAAAGAGAGGGAGCATCAGAGGCTTAGGGATCTTGAATAAACAGGATTTCAGAGAGCACATCAATCCTATTTTCAAACCTTTAAAAGTAGTGAATATGGTAAATGAACAGATTATAAGTGTGTACCTTCAGAGACAAGAATAAAACCAAAACTGGGGCAAAAGGAAATCAATTATCATAGCTGAAGTATAGTTTTGCTGTCTGATCAGTCATAGGTGTTCCTCTTTCCCCATGGTCTGGCATCGAGGGCAAGCCTCTCTGTCTCATTCATCCCAATGTATATTTCAATCATTTGAAAGCCCCGTCCAGTACAGTAATATGAAAACTTGAGCTTTATCCTGCTGAACCCCCGCCGCATATCCGAGCTGGAAGTCTGAACTGCGTGAGAGGCGGCCTCCTCTCTCCTGCTAGCTCCTCCTCTTACTCACTCCTTTCGGTAGGTGGCGGGTCAGACCCAGGTGGAAAGGGAGGACTCAGCAGAAGTGGCTCAGTTACGTGGAGTCAGAATTGGTAGAGTTACTGTCAGAGCTCTCGGGCAACAGTTTCTCTCACTGGTGTTATGTGGACTTTATTAGAAAAGATTCATCAAATGCAGGTCAATCAGCAAGGCTGCTTCTTCAGCTGACTCTTTATGACTCATGTTGGCTTCTAGTTTCAGAGACCCTTTAGGCAGTACTTTTGGGTTGGTTCCCTTTCTCATTGGCCAGCCATCCATTTCCAGCAGTGAGATTCAAATCTGGGTACCACCTCGGAAAGTCTAAGCAGAACCTCCTCTGGAGGAGGGGATCGCAGATCTGACATGGCGCAGTTGGAGGGAGACGAGATAGAGAGGGAGGAGGTTGCCGCTCCAAGCACACCCCTGGCCCACGCCCTCATTTCAGCATTCGTAGCTTCAGCTTCGGAGACCCATTGCCCAGCTGCAAGGGGTGGGGAACGGTAATGCTG
>PVLD010027343.1:0-20905 GCA_004027595.1 Dinomys branickii | reverse complement strand
GTTCCTCTGTTTTCCCATTTTTGGGTATCAGATTCAAAATGTGGAGCTATAAATTCCACAGACAGTTCAGCAGGCAAAGGTCTGCTGCAGAGGCTGCTCCAATGGTTACTTCTCTTTGGGAGAATGTCCCTTAAGCTCTCTGCTGAGATTTCCGCTTCTACTCCCTACCCCAAGACCTGGCCGGGGCGAATAAACAGCTTGCCACCCCAGGATTCTTGCAGATAGGCCACTCAGGTGTTCCTCCCTTGGTGGAGCTCCTTACCCCCTCACAAAACCCGTTGGGGCGCCTAAGTAGGTCTTCCCACCCAGGAGATCCCGCAGTCCTTGAAGCTGCTTTGATGTCTCTCGCTGGGCTGAGCTTCTTCCCGATTCAGGAAAAACCGGTTAGAGCACGCACTTAACTCACCCTGTGATCGTGCAGACAGGAGTGCCGTTCAGATGTTTTTCCCTGGATGGAGATTTTCCCCAACTCAGAAATCCCGCCCGCCGGTCGCTGTTGCTCCAGTTTGCGCAGCGCTGGCTGCGGGGGTGGGGTTCTGAGCGGGATCCCGGAGCACTGCCCGGTTTGGCGCAGTTTGTCCCAGTAGCGTGTTCTCTGTCGGGTTCAGGAGCTGAAGCCGTTATTCCCTCCACACTCGCTCTCTCGGCTGGTCGTCTTCCCGGAAGTCCTTATTTCTGTCTTCATATTGCTATATTTCATTGTTTTCTGAACAGCTTTATTTACTGCCCTGGTGCTCAGACCCTTCAACATCAAGAAGGCGTTGGAATTGTCTAAGACAGATGAGATAGACCTTTTCAATTGCTAACCCAACATTTTCTCTTTTTTAATGGAATTCTGATATTGCTCTGAATGGCACCATACCTTGTTAAAATTTTTCATCTCCTACTCTGTTACGGCCAGACATGGCCTGGTACTAGCTAATGAGATGCAAGGAGAAGTCCCTGCTGCTGGGGACTTCCAGATCCCTTGATAAACAGGATGAAGTGAGGCTGACCTGCAGCCCCTTCTGCTGCCCTCCTGTCTGAAGGAACGAAAGACACAGGCACAGAGATACGCAGTTAAAAATTATGGAAGGAGGTCTTCGAGAAACTATCAGCTTTGGAATCTCCATTTTGGGGCTTTTGTAGTAGGAAAAATAATCCCTGATTAGTTAGTTAATGCATTATAGTTTAGTTTCTCTTATATGGAGCCAAATGCAACCCTGACTGATACTGGGGTGATGTAGTCAGCAATAACTGCACTTACTTTAGCCATGTGCTCCCTTCCTTTGTACAGAAGAGGCTTTGGGAAATGCTACTTTAAGAATATGAGTAGAAAGGGTTATAGAATTAGCTTTTTGTCCTATAAGGATGAATTCTCTCAGTTTTTTGACCATGGAATTAGGATTTTGAATTTTTGTCTTTTTTTTTTTTATCCTGTTTTTACTTCTTCCCCATATATGGGAAAATTTTACTTCTTTAAAAAAGAAACTTCTTTTTGTTATTCCTCTTAACAAAGCACTTTTTTTTTTAAGCACTTTTTAATGTGCCAAATTTTTAAGAAACGAAGATAATTTTATTGGGTTACTCATACCTTTACAGTGGAATTGTTCAAATAATATATAGATGAATTTACACAGATGTACATTTATTTGCATCATTATAGTAGACAGAGATGGTTTCTTTTGAATGATTTTATTCTTAACTGTGACATTTAATATTTTTTCTGTCTTCCTTCCTCTCAGATTCAATGTTCCATAAACTAATGCCTAAATGTCCTAGGGAATCTCTTGATGTGAATGCTTTTTTAGAAATTGGAAATCTTTTGTAATTTGATCAAATACTTCATGGTTGTTCTTCTGCAAGTTGGCTTTCTTAGGATTTTGTTACAGTGTTTTAAGAATTTCTTGATAAAAGAATTTCACTTCTTGATACTTTTTATTCATAGAGTCCATTTTACCTTTCTGCAGTATAAAGTCAGAACATTAGTGTTGGAGGGGACCTTACAGAGGAGTCTGACCTCCTCATTTTGCAGCAGCACGGAGTGAGATTTTACCACAGGCTCCACTGCTGAGCCTGCCAGGGCAGGACAGGACTCACTCCAGTGAGGGCCAGAAGCTGTCAGTGTGGCAAGTTGGCCTTGAATTCTTGCTGCTCACTGGCCTCAGTTTCTTCACAGGTTAAACTGCAGTACCTTCTCATTTGCCCAAGTCATACTAAAATCTCTAGTTTGAGTTGTTTAGTGTTGAGTACCATACTTTCTGGAAAAGAAAGATATTTGACTTCAGAAGTTTATTTCTGTAAAGTTGAGGTTTATCATAGTATATAACATTCAACCTTTTCAAGTTGATGAGTTTTCGCCAAATGCGTATGGTTTGTAAAACCACCCCAAACAAGAATATTTCCACTATTCCAAAATGTTTTCTTTGAATAAATGAAATTCTCTCATTTTCTGTAATATTTTATTCAGATAACTATGAATATACCATGACTTTTAAAATTCACATATTTTATTATTATTATGAAAGCTGTTAAACTCTTGTCTACTTCTGCTGATACTAAAAAAGGAGGAGGAACAGGAGATCTTTGAAATGATGTTAAATGGCCACTTTAGGGTACTCCAGATGTGTAATGTCCTTTAGTAATATTCAGGTAGAAAAACAGGTAAGAATACAGTTGACTGGCTTATTTTTATTAGGTACAACTTAAAACTTTACAGGTTTGAACAACTGGGATAAGGAGAAAGAGAAAAGAAAGATGGAAGGCAAAAATTATATATATACACACATAAGATAGCAAAGATAATTATACTACTAATTTCCTTTAGGAATAGTTAATATTTAATTGATGAGTCTTACATGCTCATATCTGGTTATCTAAGTAATCACTTTGAAGATAACAATATATAATACAATAGCCATTGTTAATTTCCTATCACCTTGTGGATGGTGACATATAAACCAGAATAACACAAAAAAAATACAGGAAATACCAAATTATAGAGAAGATAGTAGGGAATTAGCACTGGATGCTGTATTACACAATGTTATTGTTGCACTTGTTAACACAAAAGCAATAAAGGAAATACCAAATTATAGAGAAGATAGTAGGGAATTAACACCGAATGCTGTATTACATAATGTTATCTTCACATTTGTTACTCAGTTATACAGATGATGGCTAATTTGATTAATGAATTTTCTCCACCTTCATCTCCATTGTTCTACCACCCAATCAGTCATCTTCTCTCTGATAATTAACTGTACTTTTTGGTTTATTTACTCCCTCAGGCTCTCACATTGGGAAGAGACATGGCTGCTTCAAATTATGCTGTAACAAACATAGGTGTACACAAACTGCTATGGCAGGAGGTGGAAAAGCACCCATCCTCAAAGACAGTAGATAGGCGGGGAACCAGGTTCACTATGGTCAAACCCCCATTGACAAGCCCTCAAGGCCATCGGGGATCTGGTCAAGTAGGCAGGGTTACCCAGTGAAATGCAAGGCTCCACCTTGATACAGCGTCTGGAGGCCGGTTCAAGTCCTCAGAGTTGCCCCAGCAGACCCCCAGGCTCCACCCTGTTGCCGTGCTGCCAGAGGCCTGGTCCAGGTCTTCAGCATTCTCATGTAGCCTGGAGGGAGCCGCACCCCCCCTACTGAGCTCCGTCGAGGACCCCGGGGTCCTCTTATAGGCCACTAGTGTCTCCCTGCAGGCCGCTTATGACTCTTTGGAGGCTGTTCCTACCCATCTAGAGAACCAGGTCTGAACCATAGTTCCAGGTCTTTGCCTCCTCCCACCTCTCGATCTCCAGTGTTGCCACTCCCCACCCCTTGCAGCTGGGCATTGGGCACACTTACCATGCTGGGCACAAATGGCGTGTGGTCTCCCCCACCTGTGGTCACTGTGGTAGTCCAGGGTGTGTAGTAAGTTTAGTTACTAGTTCTAGGAGAGAATTGTTGGATTTTCTTGGGTCTGCTGTGTAGAGTATGTTGTCTCTTAGACTCCAGGACTGCTGCTTTTCATGTAGTTTGTTGCTATGGGTTCATACAAGGTTCATATATGCAAGCACTTGTGCTCATAATTAGTAGTTTAGAGTGCATCCTGAATCCCATGGACTAAGCCGTTGCTGTCAGGGACACATGTTGAGTACTCAGGTCACCAAGACTCAAGGTGCTCAGGAAGGGAGTTCAGGGTAGGAGCTGAAGCCTGGTAACTCAACTCATCCTTCCTGCTTCGTGTTGGAGTAATGTTGGTCTATTATCCGTTTCTGTCCAGGGTGAACAGGAGACAGTGTTCTGGGATCAGGGGGCTTACAGTCTCTTCGTCTGCAGCCTCAAATCACCTTTTCAGTAACGTTTTATTGAGATAAAACAAAAGAGGCAACTAGGCTAATGGGTGAATATCAATCTTTTTAGCAAGAACAATACAACTCAATTACCATAGGCATGAGACTTGACTAGATAGCCATCATGTCACCATTCCTTTTTGCATATCACAGCAAAACATTTAGTGTTAGTGCCAGGGCTACAAAGCTTTTGCTAGACTTCCTCCAGAACACAACAGCCGAGGCTAGGTTATGCCTAAGGCACTACATTGAAAGATTAACTAAAGAATGTCCTTCTCCACAGAGTAAGAAGGGCATGGGGCCGTGTGGCCCTCCTCCATCTGCAGTTGTGCTCCAGTTCCTGTTTGTTCTTTGGCTGGATCCACGGGAATTGCTGTGACCCTGGGGTCCCTGCCGCTGCTCTCTGCTGCTAGTTGCTCACACAGTGGAGTGTTAGGAGGCCACAGCCTTGGGGCAGGTGTAGAGCTGGGTGTGGTGGTCTTTATATTGGTTGCTTTGACTCTGCCTTGCCTCCTAGTGCCGGAATAAGGGAGTGACCAAGGATGTGTTTGGAGCAGTGACTCCCTCCTTCCCCGCCTCCTCTTCCTCCAACTGTGCCATGGTGGCCTTCTGAGACTTTCGTCCAGGAGAGGTCTTACTTGCTCTTTCTAAGGGCTTTAGTTCTCATTTCAGATCCTTCCTGAGTCCAGGGGACCCATTTCTCTCCTTCCTGTCTTTCTCGTGTTGCTGTATTCCAGTGTCTCCATGGCAATCCTCTGGGAAGATCTTTCTCTGCTGCTTATCCGGTTGGTCGCCATCTTCTCAGAAGTCCGTATCACCTTGTTTTGAAATTCTGTATCTGTTTTTATTGCTTTTGTGTTGTTTTGTTTACATTATTTTATTTTGTCTTTTGTTCTTTCTTTTTTAAAAAAAAGGGTGGGAGAACCACTATGCTGAGCCTAGGAATCCACAGAATTGTAAAAGACAATTAAAAAACTTTTAAGCCACTATATTCATTAGAAAAAAAGACTTTACAGGTTTTCTTGTGCTCTGGGGATAAGGTGTTTATTAAGTTAAAGTCATAGGAAAACTGAAGCCCAGGTGGGTGAAAAGAATTATGTAACTTCTTACATTGTTATTTTTTTCCTTATTGTTAAGATCCTTATCAGAAAAAGGGGCTTAAGCCATTTGTATCTTTATGTTTATTACTTGGCCACTTTCTTTGTTTAGGTCTTTGCTTATTTAAATTCTGAACTACTGAAAAGTTTCTCATTACTGGGAATCAAACTCGGGACCTTGTACTTTCCAGGCGGGTGCTTGTGCCATGGAGCTATATGCCTGGCCCTGCTTATTTTAATTCTGAATGCTGGTGGAGCAGTGTGGACTCTCAGGCAGGTGGCGCCCGCTGATACGAGTTGGAGTGGCTGCATCAATCTAGGTGAAGCCGGTCTCCTCTACGGGGAGATGAATCTGGCTGTGGGGTGTAGTTGAAGGAGGGATGAGATGCAGAGACTGGCCCCTCAGAGTTGCCTAGGGAGTAGAATCGTAACCACAGACTTGGGGAGGAGGTGGGTAAATAACATGTTTTGGAGAGACAATAGCAAAAACACAGTAAGTGGCTGGGGATTGGACACAGGGAGTAGAGAACGAAACTGAGATTTTAAAGGAATTTGAGTTGCTCTTCAAGTAGGTCATAATCCAAAAGAGTATGGCCTGAGCTGTTCCTTATTTCTGAATCATATCCACCTCACCAGTCACTGAGTTTTTCAGTGTCTTGTGTATGCTTCCAGAGACATTTAATCCCTGTTTAAACAGCTCTGGCAGTGTGAGTGCTCTTTTCTCATCTTTTTATTCTACTCAACAGCAAATTTTCACTTTAAAATCTTTTACAGTATCGTTTCATAGCAGTAGGCAAAAGCCTTCCTCTGGGACCAGGGAAATAGCTCAGTGGCACAAGCGCCTGCCTGCCAAGTGCAAGATCCTGAGTTTGATTCCCGGTACCAAAAAAAAATAAAAAGGCCTCTTTTCTCTATTATGGCTACCTAGCAGTGCATTGTGTAGACTTCTGTAACGACCTGGTTTCCAGTTTTTGCTATTATAAACACATTCCCCCAGTTTCTGTGCAAACATCATTTCTCACATGTGTGTCCATTTCTGAGGGGTAATTGTTGGCTGAGCAGAGGCTATGTGAATTTTAATTGTGGTGTATGGTGCTTAATTGTCCCTCTTGAACATGGTGTGCTCCAGTGCAAATACGGAAATGTGCATCAGCCAGGTGTGCTCTCATGCTTTTGAGTTCTTCACAGTCACAGAGAAAAAGGGATTTCTCAGTTTAGATTTTTTTCAGGTTTCTTTTTTTTTTTTTTGAGACAGTCTTCCTATGTAGCCTAGGCTGGCATAAGACTTGTAAATCTCCTGCTTCAGCCTCTTGAGTAGCTGGGATTATAGGCATGTGCCACCATGCCCATCATTTCGTTCAGTTTTGGTGTGCACTTCTCTTACTGTGAATGAATTTGGACTTTTTTTTATATTGAAGGTCCATTTTTGTTTTATTTGTAGACTATATTTATTACTTGACTGCTTTTTTGTTAGATCTTCACTTAATTTGTAGAAACTTTATATAACAGATAAATTTGTCTTTTATGTGTGATAGGGCTTGCACATATTTTTCACATTTTGTGCTTCACTTTTATTTTTGCTTTTGGTGGGCATTTTTAAAATCACACTTTTAATTTCTTGGTAATTGTATTTGTAAGACTGTCACAGTTTAGAAGAAAACTCTCTTCACTTCAGATTCATTAGAAGAAAGTATGTGCGATACCTTGGGTACTTCAGTTTTTTCGTGTTTAAGCTTTTGATTCTCCTGTAATTTACCTTGACATTAAACTTGATATTGTCAGGTAAGAAATGTGGACGTAACTTTTAGTTTAGGTGGCTCCACAGTCAGCACTGCATCATTTATTGCGTCAGCCATGATCTCCCACCTCTGCGATACACTGAATTTTACATGTGTCCGGGTCTGTCTCTGGGCTGCCTGTTCTCTGCTACTCTGCGTCACTGTTCGTGTACTAAATACATACTGTTTTGAAGGTTGGAGCTGCATATTTAAATACTTGGTAGAATTCCTTTCTATTTATTACCGCCATTTTCAGAATTTTCTTGGCTATTCTTCTCTGTAGATTTTCACATATGAATTTCAGAATATGTTCATTTAATGCTACTGCCCACCCTCCAGATATTTGTTACTACTTTTATTGAAATAATATTGAGCTTATAGATTAATTTATGGAAAAATTAACATTTTGATGGTGTAAAATTTCCCAGGACATAGTATGTTCCTGATTTATTGCAGTGATTTTTAGTGATGCCTTGGAATGTTTTTAAAGAAGTTTTCTTTAAGTTAAGACATGGCACACTTTTTGTTAAGTTTATTGCCAGGTATTTCTCTTTTCATTTTGTTGCCATCATTAATGGTCTTATCTTTAATTATACTTTATAATAAATTATTTTGTCCATATTTAAACTTCCTAGTTTCTATGTTAATTTTGTATTAGTAAAGTTTTTCCTTCTCTAATTACAGTAACGAGACTCTCCAGGTCCATGTTTTAAGAATGCTGGTAACAAGACAGTCTTACTTTGTTTCTGACTAGAATTTCTGTCCAAGTCTTTTAATTTTTTTTCTTCCAAGAATGGTTGTTGAGTGTCCTCGGTGGTCTTTTCAGTGTCTGTGGCAATGATGTGTGAGCTACTCTCTAAAACAGTTCTTCATCTCAGGTGGATGGAATGAGATGCAGGTGTGGAGAGTTCAGGGCTGGCTATGCGTGATACTATTGTGTAACTCAGGTCTTGGATCAAATGCTAGCAATATTTACTAAACGTAGACCCAGTAATACATTAATTTTGGATAGTGATTTTTATTCTTCTACTTTTCTTAGTGCACATTTCTGGTAGCTTCACATTAAATTTCTGATTTAGATGAGGCTAAAGCAGGGTAATTGTGCAGTCAGGGCATTCCCGGTGCAAACCTGAGGTTGATGCCTTGGGCTTTGAACTCTGTGGGACATAGGGGAGTGAGGAGGGTCTAGCACACATAATAATGTCTTAGAGCATGTAGATAAAGTTTGAAAGTCACCTTGATGTATAAGTATGAGTCATTCTTGAAACTCTCAATTAGTGGTTTTATTATTTTTTTGTAGGCAGGTTAAGATAGATGCCAAATGGACAGGATGTTTTGGTTATGTGTTGCTTGTTTTTTAAAAAATCAATACTTCTGAATTAAAGTTTTGCATGTACCTAAGTGCTCATTTTCTGTAGTTTTAAATAACATCTGCAGATGTCAGTTATTTTTCTTAAAGGTATTTGTACTTTAGGAGTAGAAGGTGACTTACAAATGTAACTAATCTAAATTTAACCCATGGGAGTTTAATGACCTTATTTTACTGATTATGGCTCATGTTTTATTTTCTCTGTGTTCTTTTTCTTTATTCTTTCTATGTAACCTATCTTTTTGTACCTTTTTTAAAAAAAATTACTTCTTCTGACTTAGCTATATGGGATCCTTCCTGGTCCTGACTGCAAGGTTTAGGGCATGAGGTGAGAACTCCAACATACATAAAATGAGAATTGACAGACTGCAAAGCTTTTTGCAAGTAGCACTCTATAAGCATCCATTCGTTTAGCCTCTTTACCAGTTGCATCAGTCAGCTTTCTGTTATTGTAACATAAACCTGAGAGAATCAATTTACAAAGAGAATAGGTTTACTTTAACCTCCAATTGTGGAGGTTTCACTCCATGGTCAGTTGGCATTACTGTTATTTGGCCTGTGGCGAGGCAGGGATTGTGTGGTGGAGCAAAGCCATTTACCTCTGTGGAGAAGAGGAAAAAAAAGGAGTCAGGTCCACTGTGCCCTTCAAGGGCATGCCTTGGTGACTGGAAGACCTCTCTTCATATCTGCCTCGTAAAGTGCTCACCACCTCCCATAGGGTTAAACCGGGACTGTGCCTTTAGTATATGGGCCTTTGGGTGATAGTCCAGATCCACACTGTAGCACCCATGTTTCAGAGAAGGGATTCTGATTAATTGCTTTATGTCAGATCTTAATTAAAAGAAACTAGAGACAAAGTCCAGAGATAAGTGTACTGGCTGCAGTAAGCAGTCATACTTCTAGCTAGGTGGATGACCCTGAATAATTTTAACAAGAAATTAGTTGTCTAAAAATTGGCTATGGAGGGGACTGTTAGTGAGGAGGAAGCCTCTGTCCCTTTTCAATGGGCTGTGAAAATTTTATCAGTACAGTACAATTTAAAAATATTAAGATGGACCTGGACATCCAGGAAAGGAAAATTTGATGGTTGTTGTATTCATGAAGGGAGGATGGTGTAGGAAGTATTTCAGACTCAGTTATATAGAAAATTTACCAAGCAAATGTTAAAGAGTATAGATTTCTGTTACTGAGGAAGTGTAAGATTTGTTCTAATGAAATATATGTGATGGTGAGGTTTTTCTTTATAAATTAATTTTATAAGGTTATGTGGTTGAAAAGAGCCTTTGAATATCCTGGTTTCTCTTATGTATGATAGTACATTTTAAGTGTCCAGCTATGTAATGGTTGATACACTGTGTCAACTTGAGAAGTCTAGAAGCTTAACTAAGTAACTTAGCAGTTCTACAACCTAGGATGTAGAGGACATCCCCTCACTGCTCTAGGATGTTCATTGTGTCAACTTGAGAAGTTTAACTAAGTGACTCAGGAGGGGGCCAGGGTCCTCACTTTGCAAACATCCTCATCCTGTGCAAGAGGAAGGCACAGAGATGGTGTGAGTGCTATCCTCACCCAATGGTGGGGAGCCTGCATACAATATATGGGAGGAAGACAGGCTTGTTCTCCCCTTTGTGGTCTTGTTGTTTTTGCTGTCTCCTGTGGGTTGCCTGTGCCACCTTGTCTTGCAGCCAGCTGATTATAGACTGAAACCTCCACAAACTGTGAGCTAAGTAAAGCTTTCCTACCTTAATTTTGGGCAGTGGGTATTGTCTTAGTAGCACTTCACTCTCTATCCCCCATTAGGTGCTAATGGCATCTTCCCCAGTTACAACAACCAAACGTTTCCAGCCTTGTGCAGTGGGGGAGGGGATAGGGGTAGAACAAGTGGTTTATGCTATTCATGGTTTGATGGAAAATAAGTAGTTTGTTGTTATAAAAAAATGAATAAACATTGTCAGGCACAAAATATGAGCCAAATCCTGCACAAATCTGGAAATAAGGGGCACTACCTTTAGAGGAAGCATACATGTAAATAATTAAGCGAAATACTGTGTGATAGACTGAGATAGAAATAAAGATGAGGAGTGGTTACTTCTGCCAAAAAGGAGTCAGCAAAAGTACAAAAAAGAGGGCAGTATTTGATGTGGGTCTTGATGAATGAGTGGGCATTTATTAGAATTGGTTTGCAGTGACTGTCACAACCAAGAAGCATCATGAATAGAAGCTAAATGACTCTACATTATGGTTTGTCTTGGATCATGCTTCTTTTTCTATAATTATTGTTGCTCCATAATTAGTAATGGCACTTGTTTCTGTCTCAAAAATGCCCTGCTTTAAATGATAAAATCTGTGGTCCACTCACTTAAGAACCTGGAGACTCAAAAGTTTGGGGAAAGTAGTGTTTGAGGTGCAGCAAACCCGAGGTCATTCAGGGAGTTGGCAGGAATGTGGAAGGTGGATGGGTCAGGCTTATTTGGGAGGGTCACAGAGAGTCTTCTATGCCATATTATGACAGTTGAACTTGTTCTGGACAAGGGAATAACTAACGCAAAGTTTCTAGGCAAGGGGAGGGTGTTAGGAAGAGAGAGACAGAGAAAACCGAACTTTTGGGCCTTTGAGAAGTTCTGGTCTCTTCCATATGGTGTGTGTTTCTTCCAAGTATTTCCTCTTAGAAAAAGTAAGTCCCTAGAGGTAGTCCTTGGCTGGGTTTTGCTTGGTTATATCCAGTAAAAGCTTTACTTAGCTCATAGTTTGTGGAGGTTTGTGGAGGTTATATCCACTTGTGAACATACTGTTCACAAGTGTGTTACTGTCAACTAAATTTCTTTAAGGAACATGTCAAGGAGATGTCTATGTTAACTTTCTTCCTAACTTATGAAAAAAATGAGATTTTTGTTACTGAAATTTAAGTGGATGACTATTTTAGTTTAAAAAATGTAATTATCTAATTCAGGTATTGGTGGAGTAGATCCTGTAGATAAAATCTACTTCTCTGCTTTTTGTAAATAAAATTTTATTGGAGCACAGCCACAGCCCTTCATTTATATATTGCCTATATCTTCTTTGCGTGGCCGGGCAGTGAGTGGTTATGACAAATACTGTATGACTTTCTGAGTCTTTAAAGAGAAAGTTTGCCAATTCCTGAGCCACGTAAATTCAGTGTCATTTTTTCATCAAATACTTCAAGTAGTTTGTGCATCTTCATGCTGGTGAAGGTGGTTTTGGGAGTGGACTACATGATGCTATTTTTAGTACCTGTATTTGTTCCATTTTGGGATTGTGTTTCAGTCTCACAGAAGTGGTGTTATTTACGATTTTCCGTAAGAGAAGGATGAAGCTCTAGAAGTTGGCTCTTCTGTCCGTCAGGAAGGAAGTCTTGAATGTACTCCGTGGATGTCACTGAATTAGGCTGCTGGCAGGCTCCCTTGCTGTGGAAGGTTGGTACCACCTTCCTGTGACAGCTGTCCTGCCTCCTGTGACAGCTGTCCCCATGGTCTTGGAGCATGTCTCGCAGCTTTTCTTTTTCACTGCCACAATCAAGGCCATGAAGGACAAATATGCTTCACAATTTGAAGATTTTAAAAAAGTTAACATAAAATTGTGGTTAAGAATATCTTTAACTTTTTAAAAATACAAGAAGAGGGCCAGTGCAGCACCTGCCTGGCAAGCCCGAGGTCCTGAATGTAATTCTTGGTACCAAAAGACCAAAACAAAACAAGAAAACAAGAGTAAAGTTTTGGTTGACCTGATACATTCATTTCTTCATCATAATTCCCAATCTCTTCCCGTTTCAGTGACTGTGTTTATTTGTTATCTCTCTTTTCAGAGTGTTACTTGTACTATGATTAGCATCAGGCTGCATCCTGGTGTTTGGGTAGAAATTGGACTTTTAAAGACAGCCAGGGAGACAACAAGATGTTAACCAGGGACAACATTAATTAGTCAGAACAAGTGCCTCCCCAACAGCTCAGCTTTTTGTAGGATTTGGCTGCTTGCTTACAGGCTTCTTAGTAAGAGGAGATTGGTTACCCTGGCAGATGGCTCAGATAAATGAAGAATGCGTTTTAGTCCTTTATGGTTCTGGATTTTGCCTCTTGTTCTTTTTTGTGAAGTGTTCCATTGAGGGTTCTCTTTCATCTTTAAGTTGCTCTTTTAAAGCCCCAAGTGATTTTATACCCTGTGAAACCCTCATATCACCCACTGACAGTGTTCCTGGAAAGTCCTGGTGCCCCTTAAAAATAGCTTTTGTTGCTGAGTGCCTGAGGTTACACCTCCGAGCTAAGGGGGTTGTGCCCAGATGGGGGTGCTCAGAACACAGTCACCTGACAGCCAGCAGGGCAGCCCGAAAGCAGACACCCTGAAGCCCTTGTCCTCCTTTCTCTTTCTTTGCACTCAAAAAATTAATAGATCTTAATGTGATTATCTTAGAACTGTTTCCTATGTACAGAAGGATTGAGTGCATGCTACAGAGTTGTCCACTTCCCCTAGCCTGCACTTTCCCTGTTATTAACATCTTACGTGAATGTGGTGCACGTGTTACAGTTAGTGAAGCAGCGTTGATAGCTGATTCACTAAAATGCAGTTTACTCAAACTTCTTTACTTTTTATGCAGCATCTCTTAGATACCAGATTACATTCAGTGTCCTGTTTCTCTTAGGTTCCTCCTGACTGGGCTGCTGTCTGAGACTTTTTTTGTTTTTGATGACCTTGAGGGTTTGTAGAGTCCTTCTCACGATTAGATTAGGGTAGCAAAACTATTCTGTGTGATACTGTATTGGTGGATATGTGTCATGCATTTATCAAAACCTACAGAATTGTGCATTATAGAGAATTATACTTAATGTGTTTGTGTCTTGGTTACTTTTCTCTCATTGCTGAGACAAAATACATGACACCCAAATTTAAGGAAGGAAAGGTTTATTTAGCTTATATTTCATGGAGGTTTCAGTTTATATTCAGCTGGCTCAAAGGGTTTGGAAAGCAGGATCACAGAGACAAGGTGTCATTGTCACTGTGGAGGGTAAGGGCGCATAGTGTCTATGGTATTTAGGAGTGTTGTCGTTGACTTTAATCACCTGCCTGGGAAGAGCATATTTTAGGGTTTTCAGTGAGGAGGTTACTTTCCCCTTCTCCCTGCTCCTTACACTGTACTGTTAGGAAGGAAGCTCCTGTGTCCAGCCCACATTTAAAGCATGCTGAGTTATGCTAGTGCTCAAGAGCAGGGCATTTACATAATTTATTTGGGGTTCTGCTTGGGAGATTTGTCTCTTCCCATTTATTATTTCTTATTCATACCAATATGGAATCATGTATAAAGTAGGCTCCCCTTGTCTGTGAAAAGACTGCACAGTAGCCCCCCTTTATCTGCAGTAAGGTAAAGCTGCCCCCCCACTGCCCCAGGGGAGGCCTCAGTCGAGGTACAGTACTGAACCCTTGTATTGTGTGCTGTTAACACTGTGGCAGTTACCTAATCACCTAGATAGCTGTGAAGTGACTGAAAGGTGGGTGACATACACACTGTGGATATACTGGACAGGACAGAGCAGGACAGAGTGAGATTTCATTCTATTACTCAGTAAAGTATACAATTTAAAACTTAGGAATTTATTTCTGGAGTTTTCCACTTGGGACAGCAATTGACCATAGCTAACTGAAACTATGGCAAGTGAAACCATAGAGTGGGGTGGGCTACTGTATTTATTTATTTTTTTACTGTTTATTATAGTCCTGTATTAATTTTGTTGCTTACAAATTTTAATTTTTGTTGGCCACTGGGAGTCCTTTCACTCTGTTTCTGCATTACGGCAACATACCCCTATCATTCTAGAATTTTCTTTTTCTGAGTACTTCTTAATTTTTGAGCTACAATATGCTTCCGGCCTGTGTATTTCTTACCTTGGTCTTGGAATCACCATTTCTCCATTGGAAGATGGTATTAGAAAGACATGGGCATTTTGTGTTCTCATTACTATTGGGTGTCATTTTTTAATGTTCTTTCAACTGACAGAGGGAAAAGAAAGTGTGTGTATTACTCTATGCATGTATACACATTTTAATAAATACTTCTGTGTGTAAGCATCTGTATCTGTATTGAGGTGAATTCAAGTTTAACATCTCTAATGTATTACCACAGGGATCAGTCTAGTGTCTTCCTCGGGTTTATCTCTAAACCTGCACTCCAACAGGAAGAACCTCGGTTTCTATCATCTCCCACTTGTCTGCTTAATTTCTCAATTCCAGCACCCATGTACAGCAGTAGCGGAGTTGTTAACCTGTGACCCTGTGGAAAACAATTGTATCAACTATGGGCAATGCTTATGTGAAATCCCTTCTGCTTTTAACCGGACAGATTCCATTCATTTCCAAGTCAGTTACTAATGGTTGGCATCTTTTCCCCATTTTCTTCAGTGAGATTGTTTCATACATTTATAATACAGTTAGTTTTTCTTTGGGGAGGATACTAGGGATTGAACCCAGGGGCTTCACACTGAGCTATGTCCCCAGGTCTCTTTTAGTTTTTATATTTAGACAGGGTCTCAATAAGTCACTGAGTTGTCCAGGCTGAGCTCAAATTTGCAATCCTCCTTCCTCAGCATCCCAGAGTGCTGGAATTATAGGCATGTGCTGCCACACTGTTTATAATTAGATTCTCTTAGAATAATCTGAATTCTTTCCTGAGATCTTCCAATGTCCTAAATAATTTTGTTTCAAAATTTGCATACTATTACGGTTTGTGTCTGGATGTCCCCCAAAGCCTCATGCAGTCATGGGGCAGATTTCTAGAGTTTGTGATTGATCCACGGTCCAATGCTGAGATTATGGGTGTGAGTGCTACACCCACCCTGGGGTGGGTTGTGGTGGAGTGGTCTGCTCTCTGCCACCCCTTCCTTTTGCTGCAGTTGCTTTTGATGTGTTCCAGCGCCATATGTTGTTGCCCTCTGCCATGTGCCACTCTGCCTTTGAGCCCAGCTGAATATAGACTGAAACCTCCACGAAGTATAAGCTAAATAAACCTTTCCTTCCTTAAATTTGGGTGTCATGTATTTTGTCTCAGCAATGAGAGAAAAGTAACCAAGACACAAACACATTAAGTATAATTCTCTATAATGCACAGTTCTGTAGGTTTTGATAAATGCGTGACACATATCCACCAATACAGTTTCACACAGAATAGTTTTGCTACCCTAAAAATCCTGTTTCATATATTTTTTTCTTGCTTCTTTCCTTTAAACCATTGGCAACCACTCGTCCTTTTATTGCCTCTGTACTCTTATCAAGCTTCTCCAGGAGACTCAGCGGCGCACCGTCTTCCCTCCCAGGTCTCCTTTTATGCTGTTGGCATCAATCCCGAGGTGGGCCCTCCATACCCAGCACCGCGCTAAGTCAGTTCAGCTGGGGCTTACAAGTTGACTCTTAGTTAATCTGTCACATTCATCTTCTACTTTTTTGTTTTTTGTTTTGAGACAGGCCCTTGCTGTATATTTTAGGCTGACCTCAAGCTCAGTGATCCTCCTGCTCCACTTGTTGAATCCTTTACATTGAAATTTCTTCAGCATCCACTGAAGATGATTAGTCATTCCAAAGTAATATTCATTTTTCCAGTCTTCTGGAAGGCACCAGAAGTTGGACTCCTTTTTGGAGTAAAGTAGGGAATTGATGGAATAGCTGAAATATTACATTGATATCATCATGGGTTGCAATCTGCAATATTTGTGCCATTATCTTCCTATAAAATGTGCTTTTACACCAGGCTTCCTGTGTAGCCTGGTTTGGAGGACAGATGTCCCCCCCCCCCCCCATGTTGTACTTATGTGTTTCCTTCAGCCTGGAACAGTGATTTGCCATTTATGTAGCACATAGGTTTTTTGTTTGTACCGGGAATCAAACTCAGGACCTCAGGCTTGCTAGGAAAGCACTGTGCTATGGAACTCAATCCTTGGCTAGCATGTAGTTTTGAAGACACATTGAACTGCTCATCTTGAGCTCTTAGTCCATTGGTGATATGATTGGACAGAACTTCCCAGTCAGATCCTCTTCTAGAAATTTAAATTAGAGAGACGTCCAATCAGGGTGGGCATGTTCTTGGAGCTCTTGAAGGTGGCACCTCAGGAACTGGAACAACTGTGTTTATCTCTGGAAAGACAGACTAGCTATGGAGAAAGCTCATGCTTCCTGTCTGTTGGTTGGATATCTTTAATCTGGCCCTACAGAAGGCTTAGCCCACTCCTTTGTAAAAATTTTAAAGACAGTAATAAAAAAAGATACAGAATTTCTAAACAAGTTGACAGGTGATTAAGAATGGTTATTATATTGCAATCTTCAAAGTAGTTGCTCAGATAACCAGATATAGGCATGCAAGATTTATCAAACAATATAGGCACGAACTGTTCCTTTCAATAAACTAGTAGTTATCTTAGCAATGTAAATCTGTTTAAGAGGCAACAGAGGGCAGGAAGATAAGAGTCCAAGTAAAAGGTCATCTTGTCAGTGGGCTGGGTAGGACGTTTTGGACAGCAGGTGCAGTCTGAGCAGAAGCCCAGATTTTGGGAATGGAATCATCTTCATGAGCTCCAGGCTGTAAGACATAGGGTGTGGTGGGGAGAGGGCTTCCTGGGAGAGTGGTAGCCAGGCTGTGAGGTCTCATGCTGTGGAGTTTGATTTTATCCTACAGGGCAGAAACCACGAATGTGCTTTGGATTGGCCATTTGTGATACACACTTATTTTTTTAAAAATTTATTTTAAGAGAAAAGAACAAAAACAAAGCAACAAAAACAAAGTAACAAAGACAAAAACAAAGTAACACAAAGCATAAAAATGATACAAAATTTCAAAACAAGATGATAGCAAATCAACAAAGTTTGTGATACTTGCTGTTACCCTCAAAGTAGTTGCTCAGATTATCAGATATAAGTATGGAAGATTGATCAAACAGTTAAACATTAACTGTTCTTTCAATAAACCAATAGAAATTAGTAGTACAATTATCTTAGCTATCTTTTATGTGTGTATATTCCCTCCCTTCTTTCTTTCATTTCTTCTTTCTGCCATCCCAGTTGTTCTTTCCTGTTACGCAGTTTTTTTTGCTTTCACAATTTCTATGGTACCTTTCAGTTTTATTTACTCTTTCAGGTTCTTACACAAGGAAGACAATATGGTGTTTACACATACAGGTCTGATTTATTTTACTTATGAGTATAGTCTCTAGTTGCATTCATTTACCTATAAAAGCCTCGAGTTTATCTTTCTTTATGGCAGAGTAATACTTCATTGTATAAAAATACCATCTTCTTTTCTGCTCCTCTGTTGATGGGCATTTAGGTTGTTTCCAAGATTTTGCTTTGATAAATTGTGCTGCTATAAACATGGATGCACATATATCACGGTGTTATGATATTTTTAATTCTTCTGAGAAAATACCCACAAGACAAATGGCTGGGTTAAATAGGACCTGTAATTCTAATTTTTCTGAGGAATCTCCATACTGATTTCCAGCGTAGTTCTACCAGTCTACATTGCCACTAACAGTGGAGAAGAGTTCCTTTTTCCTCTCAGCCCCATCCAGCATTTGTTGGTTGATTTCTTGATGGTAGCTGTTGCTTTAACTTGTATCTCTCTCAAATGACCAATGATGTTGAACATTTTTCATATATTTATTTACCATTTGTGTTTATTCATCTGAGAAGTGTGTATTCATCTCAGATGCCCATTTTTGGATTGGGTCTTTGAATTTAGGGGGCCTCTGAGTTTTTTCAATTCTTTATATGTTCTAGATATAAATCCTTTGCCTGAAGGACAGTTACCTAAAATGTTTTTTCACTCTGTGGGTTGTCTTTTCACTCCATTGGTGATTTATTTTCAAGTATAAAAGCTTTTTAATAGGATGAGAATCCCAGTTGTTGATTCTTTGATGTGTTTCCCATGGCATGTTCATGAAGACTGTGCCTACCCCTATGTCTTAGAGATTTTGACCTACTTTCTCTTCTGGTAGATTTAGTGTTTCTGCTTTAATATTTAGATCTTTGATCCATTTTGATTTTAGTTTAGTGCATGATGATAGACATGGATATAGTTTTAGTCTTAGGCATGTGGAGAGCCAGTTTTTCCAGCACCATTTATTAAAGAGGCTTTCTTCCAGTGAACATGTTTGGCCCCTTTGTGAAAGATAAGGTGGCTGAATGTGTTTGTATTTGTGTCCGCATCTTCTAATCTGTTCGACTGGTGTTCAAGTCTATTTTTTTGATAGTACCATGTTGATTTTATCCCAGTAGCTTTGAAGTATAATTTCAAGTCAGGGATTGTGGTATCTTCTGACTTGTCTTTGTTGCCCAGGATTGCCTTTGCTATTGTGGGTCTCTTCTGTTTCCAGATTAATTGTAGGAATATTTTCTCTACTTCTATGAGGTATGCTAATTGTATTTTGATTGGTATTGCATTAAATCTGTATAACAATTTGGAATTATGCCCATTTTCACAATGTTGGTTATTCCTATCCTTGAGTAAGGGATAGCTTTCCATTTTCTGATAACCTGTTCAATTTCCTTTTTCAGAGTACTGTAACTTTCAATATATAAATCTTTTACTTCCTTTGTTAGGATTTCATTTTTTTGGATGCTATTGTGAAAGATGTGGTTTCCCTAATTTCCCTCTGAATAAGTTTGTTGTTTGTGTACAGGAATGCAATTGATTTTTGAGTACTGAGTTTGTATCCAGCCACACAACTGAACTTGGTTATTACCTCTAGGAGTCTTACGGTGGAGTTTTTGGGATCTTCTATGTAGAATATCATGTCATCTGTGAATAATAATTTAACTTCTTCCATTCCTATCCTTATTACTTTTATTTCTCTCTCTTGTTTAATTGCTCTGGCTAATGTTTCCAGCACTATATTGAATAGGAGTGGTGACAGTGGACATCCTTGTGTTGTTCCTGATTTCAGAGTGAAAGCTTTCAGTTTTTGTCCATTTAGTATGATGCTGACTGTTGGTTTGTAACAGAAGGCTTTTATCGGATAGAGATAAAGACCATCTATTCCACTTTTCTATAGGGTTTTTATCATGAATGAGTGTTGGACTTTATAAAAAACTTTTTCTGCATCTATTGAGATGATTACATACATAGGTGTTTTTTATTGGCTTGTGTAAATGCTTTAAATCATTAGTTGCAATAATTAAAAATCAGCTGCTTTCACTAAAAAACCTGAATATGTCTAACAAATCACTGTTCAGAATCTCAGAGATTTGGATGTGATGCAGTGGGCCTGCATCACATCCGGCACTAGGAAGCGGGGGAATGTTGCCTTGGTCTCACCTGCTCTCGTCCTTGCGTTGACTTCCCCATGCTGTCCCAGTACAGCTGGCAGCAGTAGGCCAGTAACTTACTTACACTTTATTCCTGTTACAGCTGTGGTGTCAGTGACAGCTACTTTATTACCCCATTAACCCTTTTCCTTTCTGAAGGGCTTCCACTCCAAATGCTGTAGATGAAAAATAGCTCCTGTGTGTGTAATCTAAAAGGGCTCATTTCACTTTTTTAAGCAACTTGTCTCACTGTGTTTTTTTTTGTTTCGTTTTGTTTTTTGTTGTTGTTGTCTTTTTGAGATGGGTCTTGTTATGCATTTCAGGCTGGCCTTCGCTCACTTTGTCACCCAGGCTGGTCTGGAACTCACAGTGATTTTCCTGCCTCATCCGCCGGTGTACTGAGATTACAGACATGTGCCACCATGCCCGGCTCTGTCTTTTAACTTTGACATTATTACTGTTTTTTGAATCCAAAAAAGAAAGATATAAAGTGATAGCATAAAGGTTAAGTGAATTGTCAGTATGCTGTTATCAACTGAAGAGGGCTTTTCTGCTTAAGAAAGACATTAGCAGCTGTATTTTCGTAACTTATGTTCAGTTTATTAAAATTCTACATATTAAGATCCACTATTTCTTAAACCTTATATTCAGTTTGTAGATATTATTTTATTTACAAAATAGTCATTTTTATGTTTTTGTCACTTATTCATTGATTAAAATCATGTAGCTTCTAAATTTAGCAAAATTCTAAGGGTGTTAGTGCCATTTACAAATTTAGTAAGACAACATTTTCAAATACAAGTACAAATTAAAAGTATCTCCCAAAAGAGACAAAAATGTATGTATGTATATATGAATATACATATATGCAGGAGGGCTAACATGGTTCTACTGTTGTATTATATCACTTAATGCTAAGGAATAATTGATGATGGTTTATTTGCTCAATCTTGTATGTTTGTATGTGTTGTCCTGAACACACACTTCGAAGATATCAATATGCAAAGCAGCAACTATTGGTGTTTTTTTTTTTTTTTTTTT
>PVLD010027342.1:0-20906 GCA_004027595.1 Dinomys branickii | reverse complement strand
ACACATACAGATATACACTATTAATCTAATATCCTGTCTTCGATTATTGCTTAGCATTAAGTGATATAATACAATAGTAGAACCATGTTAGCCCTCCTGCACATATGTATATTCATATATATTCCTCTATACATACATACATACATTTTTGTCTTTTTCTTTTCTCCTTTCCTTCATCCCATCCGTTCTCTGTTTTTAATCTTTTTAATGGAAAGGATGCCTCTCACATGCAAGGCCCTGGGTTCAATCACCAGCACCACAGTAAATGAATAAGAATCTGGATATGGTGGCGCACTTCAGGAGGCCGAGGCAAGGGGACAGCAAGGGCAAGCTCCCATAGGCCAATTTAGCAACTTATCAAGGCCCTGTCTCAAAATTAAAAATATAAAAAAAGCTAGGGCTGTAGCTGAGCACAAAGACCCAAAGTTCAACCTCTCTAGTACAGCCATTTAAAAAAATGTATATATACATACACACACAAACACACATACACACAATTACCATTATTACAGACAGCTAAGCTAGGTAGAAACACTATAGGCAGTCAGACAGAGCTGGACCCTGAAGGAAGTAAGTGCAGAAAGATGAGAACACATCCAAACTGTGGCTGAGGTGCATCTGTAGAAGATTAGAGTAAAGTCACAATGGCCAGATTTACATACTTCCCTAACCGATAAATGAAAGCTTGAGATTATTGGTACCACCCTTTCGAGATTTCCCATTATCTCAGTAGGGGTGAGTCATCCTTTCCCACCCACAAAGACTGCAAGACTAAGGCTGCTAAAATTAAAGACAAAGCCAAGACTATAGATTATCCACCAAGGTTAATGATGTTACCCATATGCCCTTGCTACCACTGGATTAATATTACCAAGCAACTTGTAATTTTATTGGCTGATCATAATTTTGACCCACAGGGCTGGGGATATAGCTCAGTGGAATAAGCGCTTGCCTAGCAAGCACAGGGTCCTGAGTTCGATCCCCAGTACCGCAAAAAAAAAAAAAAAAACGCAAAAAAAAAAAATAATTTTGACCCACACTGTATACATTTTTAACAAAACATATTTGGCTAAAAATCCATGTAATAAGAACTAAGGTTGCCGGGTGTGGTTATGCACACCTGTAATCCCAGCACTCAGGAGGCTGAGGTGGGAGGATCGTTGTGAGTTCGAGACCAGCCAGGGCTACAAAGTGAGCTCAAGGCCAGCTTGAACTTCATAGGGAGACCCTGTCTCAAAAAAACTAAAAAAAAAAAAAAAAGAAAAAAAAGAACTAAGGTTTCTTGAACCCTCTAAGTACTCCAGGCCCTGTTCTAGGAACCCTACATATATTTTCTCAGGTCAATCATTCTATAAGCTATGTAGGAATACTATCACCATTTTACAAACGAGAAAACTGAGGCACAGAATATTTAGTAAGAGGCAAGACAGAGAAGACATACTGATTTTCCTCTCTCTCTCCTTCCCTCCCTCTTGGTATGGGGGCTCGAACTTTGCAATCTTCCTGCCTCAGCCTCCCAGAATGCTGGGATTGCAGCTGTGCACCGCCACACCTACTCAGTTGCTGTGCCACGCTGCTTTTTCTGGTCCAAGGTTTTTCCTGGGAAGAAAGTAAATTCCACACAGTCATGAATACATTTTCATGATAAAAGGCATCTAATTAGTGTCTGCTGTGAAGGTCTTCAGGTGCCTTTTCTGAGGGAAATTTCTAAGACCAATTTGAAACATTACACTGAGGAGAGTTTTAGTCTATAAATGTTTCATTTGTTTCGTTGAGACAGATCAATCCCTGATTATATTTAGTTCCATAAGTGAGGAAGGGAAAATGGGCTCTTTATACATAAGGCTCTTACTGTCTTCACAGAAACAATGCCTGTGTTCATGCTGGTGATAACTACAGTTTTGCATTCAACAACATCCTAAGAAACATCCTACGGAGCTGGGTGTAGTGGCGCAAGCCTATAATCCCAGCACTGGGGAGGCTGAGGCAGGAGGATCTTTGCAAATTCAAGACCAGCCTGGGCTACAATGTGAGCTCAAGGCCATCCTAAACTGTATAGTGAGACCCTGTCTCAAAAAGACCAAACAAAATAGAAACATCATACGAACTTTAGTCTGGAAAATTTGAAAATTAGAAAGGATCACTTCACTCCAGGTACAGAAACACTTAATTCAGATGTGTTTTGAAATTTTAAAATTGTTTATTGTGTTTCTGTTCATGTTGTAACTAACTATTCATCAACTTTCTACATCCAAAACATTTTTAAAAGCCACAGGCATTTGGCATGGTGCTACACACTAATCCCAGCACAATAGAAGGCTGAGGCAGGAGACTCCCACATTTCATTCCTGCCTGAGCAATTTAGCCACTCACTGGGATCATTTTAAAATTAATTAAAACTAGGCATGGTGGCACACACCTATAATCCAGCACTCAGGAGGCTGAGGCAACAGGATCATTGAGAGTTTGAGATCAGCCTGGGCTACAAAGTGAGCCTGAATTGCACAGTGAGACCCTGTCTCAAAAAGACAAAAAAAAAAAATTAAATTAAAAAGTTGGGGCTGTAGCTAAGGCCCTAGATTCAAACCTTAATACATAAACAAACAAAAACCACTCAGGCAAGCCATGATAAATCTGAAACTAGAGATTCTGACTTAGTGGATGTTGGTGTCACACTCTGTACCCTGTTGAACTTCGTGCCATATGCAGTGGTTCCCACTAGGACTCCAGGAAGATAGTGAAGGGGATTTAGAGCTCTTTTTAATATTTTAGGAAATAAGTAAGTTTACTCAAATTAGTTAAATACCAATTTCTTTGCTTTTATTGGACCACTAACAGTGTGCTCATCACCATGGTAACTCACTGTAGGTTCTTCAGAAAGGGACTATTCATTGATTTTTCTCAGGACAGTGCTGAAAACATGACAGCCTCATCATGGTGGGAAGTAAACAGTTATGCAGTGGAGTGACTGTGTGTCAACAGAAGCTCTGATTGGCTGCTAGTGACATCACAGAAATTCCTGGGATTCATTAGGTAGACCAGATGGCTACCAGAGTGTTACCACATTCTAGAGTTGTAATAATCCAAATTTTATCAGTCTAACATATAATTAACATCATACATAAATACAGTGACTTCAGTTCTAGGGAGCCATAATAGCAGTAAACATTGTTAAACTGTCTGTATATAATTTTCATTCTCACTTGTAGGTATCAACAGTTTTGCTTATTAGCATCAAAACCACAGCATTGCTGTGTATATTTTTTATATTATTATACTTCTGGTAATTATTTCTATCAATAAAATGAGACAATAAAAGCATTTCCACAAAGTGTGGACAAAGGGGTCTTTGGTGATAATAGGGGATCAAAATCTTGGTGTATCAGAAAAAAAAGTATCATTTACCTATCAAGGATAGAATATACCACAACTTTTGGACTCATCCCATTCTTCTACCATCGCTGCAAACTTGAATACAGCTTTACTCAGGTCCCCTAGAACTTGTGACAACAAAATACAGTGGAGTCTTGTTTCCTTTGGCCATTAATTAATCCACGTAGGTAGAGGGGTCCCAAGAGTTAGAGAGAGGTGATTCACTTATGGACAAGTTAGGACCCAGGCCCTCGTGGGTCCTGGTACCAAATACCTTCAAAATTCCTTTCACAACCATCAAATGTAGTTTATATTTCTCTTTAGGTCCCTCCATACTGAAAAATGAGCCTGAACTTCCAAACCAGGAGGCAGCATATACCTGAATTTGGGGAAAGTAGTCTGCTTTGGAAATAGGATGTAGGTTGAGATTCTGCTTTATGTTAGCCTCTGTTTTACAAGTTTTCCAAACACTGAAGTATGTAAATATTGCTTCTATGGTTAAGATCAAGAGAACTTACTTTAACAAGAATGGAAGAGATGAAAATAAACAAGTATCTGCCTAGTAGTCTGAGGGAGTAGTTCAAATCCAAATATAGGAGTCAAATACTGTCATTACTACTAAGAGTAACATTATGATAAGATTAAGTACAGTTTGCACACTGCCCTTGTATACATTTTCCAGTGTATATTACTACTCATGAGACACATCGTTAAATTACCACCTAAATACCTGTTTCCAGCTATACAAGAGATGGGGAGAAACCTGAGAATATATACATTTCCCCTGTGAACCCTCGTTCATTTATTCAGTAAAATCAAACATCTAACCTATTCCCAATAAAGCCTAGATACTTCATTATGATTATGATTATATCTTTTTGAGACAGAGTTCCAGTACGCATTTCAGGCTCGCCTTGAACTCATTTTGTAGCCCAGGCTGGCATTGAACTCCCAAAGATCCTCCTGCCTCAGCCATCTGAGTGCTAGGATTACAGGTGTGCCCCCACCCCACCTGGCTAAGACTAGGTATTTAAATAGAAAAGATAGACATGATCTCTGCCCTTTGGGTTTAATTTCTATGGAGAGAATGGGAGGAAAACTAAACATTTACTTTTAAATAATGGTAAAATATTATTAAAAATTTACCATTTTAAATATAAAATATTAAAAATTATCACTTTAAATGATAAATGGTAAAATAATGGAAACATTTTAGCCCTTTTGGTAAAACGATCAGTTCCCTCCATCCAAAGATCTCTTGCTTAAGCTGTTTATTGATCACTGCATGTAAGAGAACACATGACGTGGAAGCGTGGGGTGTTCTGGTAAGACGATGTTGGAGGAAGCTGGCTGGGTGATTTGGGACAGAATGTGGTGAGGCAGGCCTTCTCTAAACTAAAGGTGATAAGAAAGTGAAGTGAGTTCTGGGCCGGGAGTGGTGGCTCATGCTTGTAGTGCCAGCACTCAGGAGGCTGAGGCAGGAGGATCATTGAGAGCTCAAGGCCAGCCTGAACTGCACAGCGAGACCCTGTCTCAAAAAGACAAGAAAAGAAAAAAAAATAGTGACAACGAGTCTACACTCACTTGGCGTGAAAGGAAAGTTTGGTGTGGAGTCACACAACCTTCCATCTATGCTGGAACAGACTTCTAAAGCTGCCTAGCTTCATCTCATCTCGTCATAGTCTCAGAGTAACTTTGCCAGAGTTTGACATTCAGTGAGATTGTTTACGTCTGGGAGCAAAATGACATTTGTGCCTGGTCATGAATTCTAGGACAGGTTCTGGAGGTCAGCAGCCCCTCTTTTTTTTTTTTTTCTCTCTCTTCTCTGGGAAAATAAATAAAAGACCATGAAAACAACTAGCCAAAAAGAAAAAATCCTGTTCACCAAAGATGTTCAGGGACTGTTAATACCTTTCCTAGAATTTGATCCAAAGGAATCTGGAGAATGGAAGCTAAAGGCCTACTGGTCAGTGATCTGACTGGGCATTTGTCATCCCATGTAGAAAGAGTGGTGTGTGTGCGTGCGTGCGTGCGTGCGTGCGTGTGTGTGTGTGCGTGCGCGCGCGCTCATGCGCGCACACTTGTACATCCACACGGGTGCTGCTACTGAGGGATATGGACCTGGTGATTTTTAAGCCCTTACTCATCTAGCTTTTGCCCCTGACAACGTATACACGCTCAGTGACCGAGCATTTGGCTGAAAAACAGTTCTAACCGTCATCTATTTATAGCTGACAGTCTCAGACGCTCCAAATAAACAGAACAAATGCCAGTTGGGAGTACAGAAGATGACAGCTAAGACACTGGCAGGAGTTAAAGTAATAGCTTTGAAAACAGTCATAAATACAATGAATGTATCTTACTTTAAAAATATTTTCGCCCTGCCTACATTCACTGCGCTCTCGGCTTTCTGTTTTTATTAGAAAAACTATATTAGGAAGATGTTTGTGTGCTGTAGGTGCTGTTTCAAGCGCCATGGCAACCACTTGCTCTTCCTCAAGCATTATAGGTCAAGATTATGCATTTAGAAGTTTTTATATGATGCTGAAAGTTCTGGGTATATTTCAGTAACAACTTGATACATGGGATTCTTAGAGACCCACAAAGTTAAACTTAAATGAGAGAAAAATGGGATATCAAGAGTTGACTATGAAGAAAAGCTTTATTTCTTTCCCCAGAATAGGAGCCTTTCAGACTTCCTCTGGTTCATGGGTAGAATAGCCTGTGCTGCCACATAAATACAGAGGCCACTGGAGAAATAGCTGCCCTGTGGATCTGAAGTCCTCTGGTCGCCCAGCCCTGCTACAAAGTGCGTGATCAAGAGCTATGCACTCATAGCTGAGCATGGTGGCACATGCCTGTAATCCCAGCACTTGGGAGGCTGAGGCAGGAGGATCATTGAGAGTTGAAGACCAGCCTGGGCTACAAAGTGAGCTCAAGGCCAGCATGAACTGCATGGCAAGACCCTGTTTCAAAAAGACAAAAAAAAAAAAAAAAAAAAAAGAGCTATGGACTCAGTTTTGCCCCCTGGACAATGAAGAAGTTGATCTAGCAATCCTGAAGGACCAGGCAGGTTTCTGCTTCTGAGACTGGGACCTGCCCTTCAAGAGTTCATGTTCTGGAAAGACTTTCCCTTGCACTTTCTCATTGACAGAGCAGTGTTGTTAAAAGTTCATGTTTGGAATTCAACCTGGGTTCAAACCCTGGCTCTGTCCACTTACTGCTATGCATCCTTGGGAAGGTTCTTCATTTGTGAAATGGATCTTATAATAGTAACCACGAGGATTTTATTTTTTTTGTCTTTTTGAGACAGGGTCTTGCTATGCAGTTCAGGCTGACCCTGAGCTCACTTTGTAGCCCAGGCTGGTCTCGTACTTGCAATGATCCCCCTACCTCAGCCTGCCTAGTGCTGGGATTACAGGCATGCACCACCATGCTTGCCTGTAGTTTCTTTAAAAGTACCCACACCTTGGTTCTGATTTCCTGTCCAAACTCACCTATGCACATAGGAGGAGTTGCACTTACATATTTGTCTACAGTTGTGTGCTGGTTGCCAATGTCACTCTACATCAAACCTATATTCATCGCATGATTACTGTTGATCCCTATGATTTTCAAATCAGTTTTAAAAATATACATGTACATATTTATCCATCCAGAAAGTGATAAGTTCACTTTAAAAAGAAATAGCCCAAGTGATGCTCTGTTACAACCCCATCCAGAAGTAAAGTCCCTATTAATGTAATAAAAGTCCTCTAAATTTGTTCCTGTATATACAAACTTGATTCAGGCAAAGAGACTTTAAAAATGCAGAGGTTTATTTTTCTTTCACAATAAATGCTTTAATACTATATGTTTTTTTTTTTTTTTTTTTTTTTCCCGGTACCAGGGATCGAACTCAGGACCTTGCGCTTGCCAGGCAAGCGCTTATGCCACTGAGCTATACCCCCAGCCCTCTATATGATTCAAATTATTTGAGCTATGTAATCCCAGCACTCAGGAGGCTGAGGCAGGAGGATCATTGTGAGTTCAAGACCAGCTTAGGCTACACAGTGAGCTTAAAGCCAGCCTGAACTGCAGAGTGAGATGCTGTCTCACAAAGCCAAAAACAGGGGAAAGATCTAGGTCTACTGGGCTTTACTTTATAAAGTTTTCAGAGATCATTTGATCTACCAGAAAGTTTGAATATATATTGTCATGTGTATGTGGTGTATTATTGTAATTACTCTATTTTTTCCTCAAAAAACAAGATCAAGAGCAAGGGATGTAGCTCAGTGGTATAGTGCCCACTGTAACTACTTTTTGGAAGTATAACGTAGTACAAAATCAGGCACACTTGTAGGTCTTTACTCAAGGAATTTTCATACTCGGTGTACTTGGGTAACTAACCTCAGATCAAGAAAACGAACACAGGCTCTGGAGCCCACTGAATAAATTTTCACTTCCACTCATGTTTAACTCAATTGTGTCACCACACTGATCCCCGATAGTAATAAGAGGTATAAACTTTGAGGGATTTTTGGTGCTGGGGATGGAATCCAGGGTCTGGAATATGCTATGCACACGCTCTACCCCTGAGCTACACCGCTCAGCCATAACGTACCCTTCGTATGAATATATTTAGGCCACAGTGGTGTGTACCTACATGCATCATTGCATGGAGATTCATACCAGCACCTTTTTCCCTAAATTTCCTTCACCATCATGTTAAGTACCCTAAGAGCAAGTCAGTAGAGCTCAGCAGAACGACTTTCGTGTCATGGTAGCTAAATTTAAGATCACTGATTACCCTGCACATTCTTGGAGGTCTCCACAGAGCTGGTCATGGAAACAGCTGAGGACTCCGTGTAACAGTCAATGAGAAGGAGGATGTGGGCCCACAGCCTATTATTAGAGGAAGCCTGTGCTGGCGGTGTAAGGAGACTGTTAGGTCATCCCCTTGGATGAGGAAGGAGAAAGGAAAGGGAAGATGGGTCGCTGGCGCTTTCTCTCGCCAAACTGTACTCGTCACAGTCCAATATAGTGTCTGCCCGTGTTGCCAGTGCTCTGGGTCTTGGACTCCGTGTGCCTGCTGCCTAGGAAGAGTCAGGCTGCAAGTGGCTGTGTATCACCGAAGGACCTCAGCTCAACTTCCTGCTCTCCCAAAAGGGCTTCAAGAGCAAGAAAGAAAGAAATGTGCACGACTGCGAGGAACGTCCAGAGGCTTCAGTAAACACACGCGCTTTTTCTCAGAACTTTTGCCCCATTTCACTTGGACTCCAAACGTGATTGCCATATGATTAATGTCTCTAAGCACCAGAAAGGACACAGAAGATTTATGATTTTGTTTGGGTGATAATCAGCATTTTATATTTGAAGGTCCTTGTCCGGGAGACAAGATCCGCCAACAGTATAAACGGGATCAGAGGAGGCGCCAGCAGAAGCACAGAGCGAAGTGAATCAAAGGTGCTGCAATTGAAAGCATGCTCAGTCTTTGCCCCAGTTCCCAGCCTCAGTTCCTGGTAATCTCCTGAGTGACAAAAGTGATAGAAGCATCTTGGGCCATGATGTTTGCCCTTGTACAAAGTTGCTGAAACTCTCAGAATTTCCTGGTGACAGCCATGTCCATTTCAGTTTGTTTAGGAAAGGGGCACTAAAGTGGCGACTTAGGGTGGGGCTCCTACCTGTGGTCAGTCAGCAGAGAAAGCATTAGAGCATCAGGACCTCCGGGTTCACACACCAACCTCCAGGAGACAGGGAGAGGGCTGCTTAATTCCAGTACGCTGGGAGGCTGAGGCAAGAAGATCACCAGTTTGAGGCCAGCCTGGGCAATTTAGCAAGATTCTCAAAATATATTTTAAAAAGGGTGAGCTGAGGATATAGCTCAATGTGGAGGTCCTGGGTTCAATCCCCAGTGTCACTAGAGAGAGAGAGAGAGATAAAATGGAAGGAAGGAAGGAAGGGAGGGAGGGAGGGAGGGAGGGAGGGAAGGAGGGAGGGAGGGGAAGAAAGATTTTCCATAAAAACTGTACAACAAGATTTGGGCAGCTTCCAGCTCGAACGTGTGGCTGCCCAGGTGGCTGGCCCAGAGAAGGTGCAGAAGCTCCAGTCTCCTGCATGCCTGGCCATAGCCATCTGTTCATCTTGTAACTGAGAAGGTAAAATAGATCCTAAAAGTTAGGACTTTTCTCTTTAGGAGCTAAGTCGCCTCTCCAGCTTCCTTTGCTGAGAACCTAAGCAGTTCCTCCTCCACACCTCTGCTCAGGCCAACCTCGGAAGAGCCAGGACTGTGCTGGGAAAGTAGCCTGTGGGCTGGAAGGGCCATGCAGGTGCCGGCCTAGGAGTTTGGGTCAGGTTTCGTTTCCATGAGGAAGAGAGCTGTAATGGCAGAGGGGAAAAGGAGCCTGGGGCTTTCCTCTCTGCGATGGCACAAAGCCTGGGGTTTTCTTGTCTGTGGTCTCAGCTGTGTTTCCCCCTTATCTTCCTTACTATGAGAGCCCTTGCACACCTGAGCAAGGTGACACGGAGACCTCAGGCAACAAGAGGCGCCTCCATCTCCTTCAGAACCTGCTCTGAATAAACCTTTTCCTTTTTCACCAAAATAAAGGTCGAATGGACCTGAGCACCCAGTAACAATACTGGCTATTCATTTGCATCTTTTTTTTCTTTTTCTTTTCTTTGCTTTTCTTTCTTTTTTTTCTTTTTTCTTTTTTTTTTTTTTTTTTTTTTTTTTTTTTTTTTTTTTTTTTTTTTTTTTTTTTTTTTTTTTTTTTTTTTTTTTTTTTTTTTTTTTTTTCTTGTCTTCTTGAGATAGGATCTTGCTGTGCTGTTCAGGCTGGCCTTGAGCTCACTTTGTAGCCCAGGCTGGTCTCAACTCACAAGGATGCTCCTGCCTCAGCCTCCTGAGTGCTAGGATTACAGCCTGGCACTCATCTGCATCTTTTGTAATCTCCTTTGTGAGAAAACAATAAACATGCATAAAGTGTTTCCCTGACTCCTGTGAGCCATCCCAGCAAATTAACCAAGCCTTAAAAGGGGTTATGGGACCTGCAGATTGTAGCCAGCCAGTCAGGAGCATGCAGGGCTCAGACTTACAATTAGTGTCTGAAGTGAGAACAACCTTCTAGGTCTGAGAGATCAACCCACAGATCTGTCTGCTGGAGAATTTCTTGGTATGGGGGGAACTCCCACACACCTGGTCACAGAAGCATTCTATGTCACTTTGAATACACGAACAGATAGGAAAAAGAGCTTGTTTTTTTCTTCATCAACAGCCACAAAAAGCAATTTTAAAATAAAAGCCTGTAGTCCTAGCCAAGAGTGGTGGCATGCACTCATAATCCCAGCACTTTGGGAGGCTGAGGCAGGAGGGTCACAAGTGAGAGGCCAACCTGGGCAACTTACAGACTTAGCAAGATTCTATCTCAAAATACAAAATAAAAAAGGACTGAGGATGTAGCTCAGTGCAAAGTCCCTAGGTTCAACCCTTAGTGCTGGGGAAAAAAAAGTCATAGTCCTAAATGTGCCAAGAATTATTTCACCATCATTCAGAATCCCTGTGAATGGGAGCATTGCCGATGGTAGAATGAAATACAATGTAAATTGGAAGCATAACCCTTAAAATAACATTGTGACCTTGTGTGATGGCGTCTTGCACACTTTTCTCATTTTATTCCTGTGGTGATGGGATGAACTAGTTATTATTATGAGGATGTGAGTTGAATGACTCCCTCCCAGTTGCACCCCCGATGGGAGATACAGGAGCACAGAATTCAGGTCTATTGGGCTCCAAAGGTTGTTTGCTTAAACAGCAAGCTCTACAAATGGGCTGCATGTTGGTTCAGCTCAATTATGCCCCAAGCTGTGGCCTATAATGTGAATGCTCAAATAAAAGCAGGTCCACGTCAAAAGTTCTGCATTTACAAAACATTGTCAAGGACTGTTAGGTTGAGGCTCTGGGCTCACAAGCTTCCCATACCTTCTCATGGAGTCCTGCAGCAACCGTTTTCCAGATGCAGCTTAGTGAGGTTCAGGCAGTTGGCTCAAGGTCAAAGCCAAGCACGTGTGCAGGTAGGGTTTGAACCTGCGTCTGTCAGTCTGACTCCAGACCATATGGTTTCCTGAAATGGATTTTTTTTTGCAATTTTTTTTTCTTTTTGGATTTTTTTTCTTTAGACAGGATTTCATTATGCAGTTCAGGCTGGCCTTGAACTCACTTTGTAGCCCAGGCTGGCCTCAATCTCACAGCAATCCTTCTCCCTCACCCTCCTGAGTGCTGGGATTACCCATGTGCATCACCACATCCAGCCTAAAATGGATTTTTATGCAGATAAAGTTCATCAGAAAAGTAACACTCAGCTGGGAGTGGCGGTGCACATCTGTAATCCCAGCACTCAGGAGGCCAAGGCAGGAGGATAATTGCAAGTTCGAGACCAGCCTGGGCTACAAAGTGAGCTCAAGACCAATCTGAACTGCATAGCGAGAGCATCTCAAAAAGCAAAAAAAAAAAAAAAAAAAAAAAAAAAAAAAAAAAAAAAAAGAAAAGAAAAAAGAAAACACTTTAGTTGTTTTCTGGTGCTATCACTGAGTGCCATAAACTAGATAATTTATAAACAATAAAGGCTTATTCACCTTATGGCTCAGGGAGCTGGCAGATCCAAAGGTGGGTGACTGCTTCCTTCTTGCTGATAGGGACCCTGTAGCATTCCAAGGTGATTCCTGGCGAAACAGGCAGACGTGCTAACTTGCTTCTCTTTTTCTCCCCTTATAAAGCCACTAATGCCATCACAAGGCCTCTCCCACCATCATGACATCAACTAACCCTGATGACCTCCCAAAGGCTCCATGTCCAAGTACCATTAGTTTACGACTTCAGAGATTAAGTTCTGGCATCACTTTCCATGGAACACTCAAACCATAGCACTAGTTTCTACTCCTGTGCTATAAGTATGTCTAACTATCTTGGAGGCACCTGGTTCTTTTCACCAGATACGCCTGCTATTTGTGGGCTCAGGGCACAGGTACAAATGGAAGCCCACATATGTAGGACTAACATGCAAATACAAGCCACACTAACCCTCCGTTACCTAGGTGATGCTTGATCTTTCCACCTAGAAGAATGCATCTTCTCAAGATCTGGAGGACCACGTTTCCATTTGGAGCTCTTCACCTCCTGCACGTTACCAGCCCTAGGGTGACTCCACAGACCCACACCTGCCTCCTCTTCCGGTGGGAGGGATCGCACACCGAGTTTCCAGTCTACCAGAGCTCCACGCTGTTCATCACCAGTGGGAGTCCTGTCCCTGAGAAGAAGCACCCAGAGAAGAGGCAGGAGTCAGACCTGTAAGTCAGCCTGAGGATCTTTGGTCAGGAAAAGGTGGGGCTCAGGGAACTTTGTACTTTTTTTTTTTTTTTTTTGTCTTTTTGAGACAAGGTCTCATTAAGGAGTTCAGGTTGGCCTTAAATTCACTTTGTAGCCCAGGCTGGTCTTGAACTCACAATGATCCTCCCGCCTCAGCTTCCCTAATGCTGGAATTACAGGAGTGTGCTAAGATGCCTGGCAGTCAGTGAACTTTGGAGTACAGTCTAGAAAGGGTAGTGGGGTCTCTCGGTGGCATGGCCCACCCAGAGGCTCCCCCTGAAGGAAAATCCAAGCAAAGTCCCTCCTGCCTAGGCTTAGGGCAGCAGGCAATGCCTGTAGCCTCAAAGCCAAAGTCAAAAAAATTTCCCTCAAACAGCCACCACTATTGTGGGTTGTTTGGTTAATTCTAGAGTAAGTGGTAAAATAAATTTGCATCAGCTATTTTGGGCCTGTAATTTTGCAATAACTAGACCTTAAACCATGAGTGTGCTGGGGTTCTCGTATGAATCACCCTTACACTTCTAAGATCAGTTTCTGCAGTTTTTGAACAGCTTATCTACTAAAAGTGACACTCAGTGGATAGCTGAATTTTGCAGCCTTTTGCCCCAACCAAGTGGACCAGGATCAAAAGAGCTTTAAACATGACCGTATTACAACAAGACTCACCATCTTCATTGTTTAGAAAAGTCTGATAATTTCTGAAAACTATCAACAAAGCTTAGCGCACAGAAGGTTGGAGCCAAGCAGAACTGTCCCCTGCATTTGGTACTAACCATAACCTTTCAAACACTATATTTAATTCTGGGCTTTGCATCTAAAAGAGGACAGAAAACTTGGAGAGAGTTTAAAGGAAAGCCATAAAAATGATGAAAGGTTTGGGAACAAGCCCCGTTCAGAAAGCTCAGCGAGGCACTGGTTACTTTGCCTGTGGAAGAAAGCTGGAGCTCACACTCGGTGGTTTGCAACTTCAGATGGCTGCTGTCCTTGCTAACCATAGAGAAAGAATTAAGTTAAACACAAAAGAGCAGGGAAATGCAATGGTTTACTCAAGTGACTACAGCAAAATTCCTCTGCAAAGGACCGTTAGAAATAAGGCAGATTTTAAAAGTAGATGTGACACATGATCCAGCTGTGCCACATCCGGATATAAATCCAGAGAAACTGAAGTCAGCACACTCAAGTGCCTGCATGGGCATGTTTATTCACAAGGGCTGAGGCAGGAAACCAGCCCAGGTGCCCATCAACAAACAAGCAGACGGCTGAGGACAAGGGAGTGTATATACACAATGAAGTACTATACTGTTTAGCCAGGAGAAAGATGAAACCTCATCATTTACAGCAAAATGGAGGATATTAGGGTAAGTGGATTAAGCCAGACCTGTCCCTCTCAAGTAGGAAATCTTCAAAAAGTTGACTTCAAAGTAAACTAGTGATTTCTAGAGGTTGGGAAAGGTGTAGAGGGAGCGGGTGGCAAAAGGATGGTTGGAGCCAGGCGTGGTGGAGCACATCTATAATCCTAGCACTCGGGAGGCTGAGGCAGGAGGATCTCTGTGCTACAAATTAGAGGTTAGCCTGAGCTACATAGTGAGCTCAAGGCCAGTCTGAACTACATAGTGAGACCCTACCTCAAAAAAACAAAAAACAAAAAACAAAAAAAAGGGACAGGATGGTTGGATTTGACCAGTATGTGCTCTGTGCAACTAGGGAAATACCAACTGAACCTATTCATGGGAACAATAAAGTTGTTAAGAAAAATGATGTGGTTGAGGGGGAGGAAGAAAGGAGGGTAGATTTGCAATTCTTGGACAGAAGACAGCTTTGGTGCTAACAGAATATAGTCAATGGCCCCTTGCAATTTCTTTTTTGTCTCATGGTCCTAGGATCATTCCCAGTTATTTAAATGAATGGATATTTTTCAGACAGGGTCTCACTATGTAGTTCAGGCTGGCTTTGAGCTCACTTTGCAGCTTAGGCTGGTCTCGAACTCACAAGGATCCTCCTGCCTCGACCTCCCAAGTGCTGGGATTATAAGCATGAGCCACCACGCCTGGCTGTTAGTAATGATAATATTGACAGAGGTAAGAGTCCAGTTCTATTGATGTTCTAATCAATCCATTAATTGTTAGAAAATGTAATCTCCCCAATTTCAGCCTGGTTTCATTGATAACTATAAAATTTGGAAAAAATCATAGAGAATATTTTGTTTTGTGTCTTTTTGAGACAGGGTCTAACTATACAGTTCAGGCTGGCCTTGAGCTGACTTTGTAACTGAGGGTGGCCTTGAACTTGCAATGATCCTCCTGCCTCAGCCTCCCCAGTGCTGGAATTGCAGGCACGCACCACCATGCCCAGCAAGAATTGTGCTTATTCTATATATTTAATCGCTGCTATAGACTGAGTGCTTGTATCCTTCTCCAGATTTATGTGTTGAAATGCTAATTCCCCAGGGTGGTAATATCAGGAGTCCATGTCTCTGAGAGATGGCTGGGTTGTGAGGGCAGAGCCTCATAAATGGGATCAACGACTATGGGACATTTTGAGATATACCCTGTTTTCTTTTTTTTTGGGGGGGGGTGGGTACTGGGGATCGAACTCAGGACGCTGCGCTTGCTAGGCAAGCACTTATTCCACTGAGCTATATCCCCAGTCCCCAACCCTGTTTTCTTGAGATAAGACCTAACCAGAAAAATAAAGTGCCTTAAAAGTTAGAGATCAAAAATGCTAGTCCTGCCTGGCATGGTGGCACATGCCTGTAATCCCAGCACTAGGGAGGCAGAGGCAGGAGGATTGCTGTGAGTTGAAGGCCAGCATGGGCTACAAAGTGAATTCAAGTCCAGCCTGAACTGCAGAGTGAGATCTTGTCTCAAAAAGACTTTTTAAAAAATACTAGTACCGATCACCTTCCCTTACTTGTCATTACAGAGTAGCCACCAAGCCAGGGAATAAACGTGAGGTAATCTTCTGCCTGACGCTGGCCATCACCATGGTAACACCAGGGCTTATTTTCCAGGTGGGTCTTATTTTCAGGGAAAGACAGGCATCTGGTCCTTCTTCCTGACTTCTGCTGCAGAGTTCCTAAAACCCTAAAAACTCAGAGTAGTAGCCATATCTTTTACTTTTCATAATGAGCTCCTTAATAACACCAGAGCTCGTCCAGTGCGATGACTGGTAACACTGCTCCATAGCCTCAGGGTGGGGCCGCTCCTGAGAAAAACTAAGTGCGTGGAGGTTAAGAGGGTCGGGAGTTTCAGCCCCGTTCACCGACCTCCAGAAAAAAGGTGGAGGCGGAGTTCTCTAGAGATGAGATTTTACAAATACACAGACACCTTGAGGCGTCCTGAGCCTATGGAGGCAGCAGGACAATGTCACACCCAGAGAGGGCATGGACACCCCCATCCCTCCCTCTGCCCCTTGCCTAACCATCTTTTCATTTGCCTGATCATCTTTAGCCTCAAAGTATTTTTATAATAAACTAGTAAATATAAGCGAGTGTTTTCCTGAGTTCTGTGAGCCATCCTAGCGAAGTAACCAAACCTGAGGTGGGGGCCTCAGGGACTTCTCATTTATTGTCTGTCTGTCCATCAGAAATACTGGAGATCCAAACTTGCCGTTGGCAGTGGAAATGACACAGTCTCATGTCAGCCCTTAACCTATGGGTCCAACATGACCTTCAGGCAGACAGTGTCAAGATTTAAATGAATTCTAGGACATCCAGTTGGTATCCACTAGAGAACTTGGGTAAGGAGCTCCTGCATAGCTCAAAATTACACCATATTGAATTTGAACAACTTTTTCTTCTTTATAGTAACTTAAAAAACATACCTTTATTGGTTCGTTTTAGGTGTACGTAATGATCACATTCCTCATAGGGAATCTGCACCCCCATGTGATACAACTTGGTTCTTTTTTTTCCTCATTTTTTCCCTGCCCGTCTCTTCGGCCCTGGTCCCCTCCTTCTTTGCCAATGCTATGTTTCCGTTTTTTCTTCCTTCTCTTCGTTTTTTTCTTTTCCCTTCGTCTTTCCCCCTTCCTAACCCCAAGCTCCCCATCCCATTTGAACATTTTCTTCCCTTTTCACAGTATCTAGTTCACATTTTGGTCCTTATTTACACTTCTGTTTTCTCACACCAGAGAAACCACGCAGTATTGACACATATGTGTCAGTTTATTTCACTTAAGAGTATGACCTCAGGGTGCCTCCGTTTACCTAGAAATATCCCAAGCTGACCCTTCTGTGTGGCACACTGACGTTCCCTTGTATAAAAACCCACATTTTTAGCCATTCATCAGCTCATGGCATTCGGGCTGTTTCTCTATGATAACACTTAAAAAATGGATTGTCTTGTCCCTTTGACCACAGTGCGCAGGTGTCATCTATGAACCAAGCAATGAGTCCTCATCAGACACCACGTCTGTTGATGCCTTAACCCTGGACTTTCCAGGCTCTAAAGCTCTGAGAAATCGACTTCTTTTGTTTATACGTCAGCCAGCCTATGACAGTTTATTACAGCAGCCAACCAGACTCACTGTGATGAAGACTAGTGATTCAAATACATTGTTACTGCAACATTAATAGTGAAGAAAAATTACTTAAAATCAGAACTTCACCTGTCGTAAGTGAACACATTACTTTACCTGGAGTCCTTTGCTTGACACTTGTTTTGAGCACGTGTACTGTCCATGACCTTATGGCTTCACCAGGGTACAGAAATCCATGGTACACAAGCACTCGCTGTGAATGAGAGGTAGGGACAACGCAGCCTGAGTATTTTCTTGGCATAAGAAAGGTTTAAAAAGAATGGTTTAAAAGGAAGAGGTTTAAAAAGAAAGGGTCAAAAAGAAAAAGGTTTAAAATATGTCTACAAGACATATCATCTATCTTTAAAACAAAATATACTGAAGAAACATAAATGGTATTTGTTGCTAATAGGATCATACTGTTTTTTCCACTGAATAATCATTTGTGTGTGTGTGTCTTTTTGAGACAGGGTCTCCCTACACAGTTCAGGCTGGACTTGAACTCACTTTGCAACCCAGGCTGGTCTCAAACTCACAACCATCCTCCTGCCTCAGCCTCCTGAGTGCTGGGATTACAGGTGTGTGCCACCACACCTGGCTTGAATAACCATTTTAAAACTAAACTTTCTACACATTAGAATTCTGGGAAGCTACCTCATCAAGCAAAGAAACTTCAGGGTTTTCATTTCAAATGTTGTTTCGACAGTAACACAGTGTGTTTGCAGACTTGATCATCCTAAACTAGTAATGAAGAAACAAGTAGAGAAATCCAGAATATGGGACAATTGTTCAAGACTCTTGGAAAACAGTAGCCACCATGGCAATTTTTTAAGGCAGGAAAATGGTTCTAAATTAAGAACTAGAACTAAAGAGGAATAATCAGCCAGGCATGGTGGCACACACCTGTAACTCCAACACTCAGGGGGCTGAGGAAGGAGGATCGCTGCAAGTTCAAGTCAAGCCTGGACTACCAAAGTGAGCCCAAGGCCAGCCTGAACTGCATAGTGAAACCCTGTCTCAAAAAAAAAAGAGAGAAATAAAATGCAAGATAAAAATCTTTAATCCTCATAGTTTTATTTTTTTTCTAATGATTGCTTCTATAATATTCTATATGTATATTTCATTATTAATATAGAATATTTGGAAAATACTTATTGTGGCTTTGGCATTAACATTAATATTTATGTTACCTCATTTGCTTATTTCCCCTGCTTCCTATGTTTCATAGTTACATTTTCCCTTCTCTTTTCTTTTTTTTTTGCTACACAGTTCAGGCTGGCCTTGAGCTCACTTTGTAGCCCAGGTTGGTCTTCAACTCGCGACGATCCTCCTGTCTCAGCCTCCCGAGTGCTAGGATTACAAGCCTGAGCCACCATACCTGGCTACATTATTCCTTCTCATTCTTTTTCATTTGTTTGTTTTAGACAGGATCTTGCTATGCAGTTCAGGCTGGCCTTAAACTCCAGGCACTCCTTCTGCCTCTGCTTCCCAAGTGCTGGGATTACAGCCACTATGCCTGGCCATCCCTTCTTACTCTATAAGGCTACTTTTTAAAACAAATTTTTTTGCTGTGAAATAATTCCAAATTTACAGAATAGCTGTAAAAATGACAAAAAGAGTTAGGGTCATGGTGTGTCTGTAATCCCTGCCCTTAGGAGGCTGAGGATCCGAAGTTTGAGTGCAGCACGGGCAACTTACGGACTTAGCAAGACCCAGTCTCAAAAAAAAAAGGACTGGGGATACAGCCCCACGGAAAGGCCTTACATTCAACCTCCAGGTAAACAAAAAGGGCAGAAAGAATCTCTGCACACTCTTCACTCCAGTTTCCCAAATATCAATACCATGTACATTCTTTCTAAACACATAGTGTTTAAAACATACAAAGATAGATAGAGAAATAGATAGATACAAATGTTGATTGAAACCAAGATTAGGAAAAAGAAAACCTAGCTATAAGATATTTTTAGAACAATTGAAGAAATTCAACATACATTTTATATCAGATGATTTTATACAATTAATGTTAATTTTCTTAAATGTAATAATTGTGTCAACATGATATAAAGCATGCCCTTATTCTTAGTTCTTTCTGCCTTTCTGTCTGTATGTATGTATAGGTATGAATAGCTGAGTGAATTCTTTTTCGCAAAGCATAGAACAAAAATTTAATTAACAAAAAAAAAAACTTCAGATTTGTATGTGTTTATGTGCACAGATACATACATGAATATGTACATATGCAGATAAAGAAAATGTGACAAAATATTTTAAAAGTGATGAAATTAGTGAAAGAATATGTGTGTTCTCTGCACTATTCCTTAACTTTGCTATAGTTCTTTAAGATTTTTCTTTTTTTGTATTGGGAATTGAACTCAGGACCTCGCATTTAACCAGGCAGGCACTGTGCCACTGAACTATATCCTCAATCCAAGATTTTGTAACATAAAAACGAGGAGGTGACTCTGGTGTGGTGATGCATGGCTATAATACCAGCACTCAGAAGGCTGAGTCAGGAGGGTGACTGAGAGTTTGAGGCCAGCCCGGACTACATAGTGGCACACTGTCTCAAAAAGAAAAAGGGAAGTGAGACCTGAAAACAGTGACAGCTGACAATCATGACACACACCTGCAACCCCAGCACTCCGAAGGCTGAGGCATGAGGATTGCTATGAGCTCAAGGCCAGCCTGAGCCACAAGGGGAGACCCTGTCTCAAAAACAACAACAAAACAAAAACAGTGTTGGCTAATAAACTCCAACAAATAATTAAGAATTCATATGGTATTTGAATGAACAAAAACTCCCTTATTTTTCTGGCCATTATTTCTTTGCAGCTTCTCTTACTTTCAATTTACCAACTGCCATTCAAGAAATATTCACTTTAAATACAACTTCAAAAGATAGGAAATAGGGCCGAGTGTGCAGATGCATGCCTATAATCCCAGCACTCCGGAGGTTGAAGCAGGAGAATTGTGTGAATTTGAGACCCGCATGGGCTACATAGCAAGATCCTGTCTCAAAAAAAAAGGAAAGAAAATTAAGTAGTACAGAAATTAAATACAAGAAACAAATAAAGGTCAAGGATCCCTAAGACAAAAATCTCAAATGTCCCCAAACCTGAAACTTTTTGAGCATCAACCTGGTGGCAGCAAATGGAAAATTCCACGCCTGACCCCACTGATGGGCTGCAGTTAAAACAGGAACATCTCCAGGCGTGGTGGTGCAGGCCTGTAATCCCAGCACTTGGGAGGCTGAGGCAGGAGGATTGTTGAGAGTTCAAGACCAGCCTGGGCTACAAAGTGAGCTCAAGGCCAATCTGAACTGCATAGTGAGACCCTGTCTCAAAAAGACAAAAAACAAAAACAAAACAAGAACATCAAAAATACTGTAGAAAATTACCTTCAGGCTATGTGTATAAGAGATAGATAACATAGAATAAACACTTGAACCCATGTGTACAGGCAAGGACGTCCTGAGCAACATTTATTCCAACAGCACGCGAAATCATACTGAGAATCAACAAATGGGATTATATCAAATTCAAAAGCTTCAGCAAAGCAGAAGAATCAATGGAATAGAGGCAACCTACAGAATGGGGAAACACTTTTGCCAGCTAGTCCTCCTCCTCCTCCTCCTCCTCCTCCTCCTCCTCCTCCTCCTCCTCCTCCTCCTCCTCCT
>PVLD010027341.1:0-20907 GCA_004027595.1 Dinomys branickii | reverse complement strand
CTGCGTGCCTGCCTGCCTGTCTGCCTGCCTGCCTGTCTGTCTGCCTTCCAACCCTGCTGTTTTTCAGCTTCATCCTTCACAGGCACAATCTTATCTCACCAAGGCCCAGCAGTTTCCCACCCACTATGCTCCTCTCCTCAGTAAGGGAAATCCTTTTCAATAGCAATGGACTTAAATAAAGCTCATAATAACAAAGGACCATGCAAAAAATTAGCCTTTCAGTTTAACATTATGCAGTAATATCTTACCTATAAATAAATGGGATAACAAGAATACGTATTATAAGTATTGAATTTTTAAATATTCCATTTTTTAATATTCTCACAAGAGTCTATAACAAATATTCAAATGGATTTTCAATTACTTTGGGTGTGGGATCAATATTTCTTAGGAGACAATACATGAGACAGGGACACAAGAAAGCCAAGCTTTAAATGGGTCATAAATGCATAAATAGAAGTTCTATGATATATTCATAACATCATGGAAGGAAATTCTTAATAGCCAGTCAATTTTTCATCTGCTCAAACTCCTTCTCATCAAATAATCAGTTAATATACTAATTTATATTTTTAATTAATGGGACAAGTGGGCAGAAACAATTAGTAAAAATGAGTTAAATTCTCAGCTTTCACATTGGAGAATTTATATATTGCCTAAGATTATCAATCATGAAACAACTGTGTTAACAGACTAGACAGACAGCACAATGTGGAAGAAAGGCCTCAGTGACAGTGCAGGCAGAAATCACTGAGAAATGAAGCAAGAGACTTGTATCTGTCATAAACTCGTCTGTATAGGTGTATTATTTCTCTCTGATAAACTTTTGGAAGCAGTCAACAATTTTCTATTGACAAGGAGTATTTTATAAAGCTACAACTGGATCAATCATAAGAATACTCCGAAATAGAATTTAAAAAGAGAAATAGTTTATAATTTAAAATTTTAATGCCAGGCATGGTAGTGCACACCTGTAATCCCAGCACTCGGGAGGCTGAGGCAAGAGGATCATTGTGAGTCCAAGGCTAGCCTGGGCTACAAAGTAAGTTCAAGGCCAGCATTAAATGCACAGTAAGACCCTGTCTCAAAAGGACAATAAATACACAAATAAATAGTTTTTAAAAGAGCACATTTCCATAGGGACTGCACTACTTGAATACCTGTGAAATACACTCATGTATGTGTGTGTGTGCGTGTGTGTCCAGATGTGCATTCAAAAGATGTTTATGGGATATAGCTCAGTGGAATAAGTGCCTCCAAGCATAAGAAGATGTTTGTACCCATATGCGAGAAATGGAGAAGAGATGAGCCAGGGGCGGGACTGATGAGGGTGAACTTCCTGGGAAGGCTCAGCCCTGAAAAGAGAGTGGTCAGGGAAGAGTGGAGATGGCTACTCTAGGCAGGGGATGGCGGTGCAAAGGAGGGAAGGGGCCTCATGAGGAGATACGCCTCGTGAGAGCTGAGGCTGGAAGACCAGCAAATAAGACTGGCAGGGATGAGGGAGCGGACTGCAGCGGCCTGCGAAGACCAAAAGGAGGATTTAAGGTTCAGGAATGTCGCGGCATCACCATGACGCCAGAAGGAAGGAGGGAGGTCGGTGTGACAGTAGAGAGAAGACGTGGCCCACAGGCCTAGGCTGCCAAGCAGAAGAGGGCATGAAGGAACAGTCAGGCGTTACAAGGAGAGAGAAAGAAGAGCAATGGAGAGAGACACGGACCTCTGCTCCCAGACCGTCCGGTCAGCAGACCCTAGATGGCAACTGAGACTTCCTTCTCCTTACAGAGGTAAACTGCCAGAGGACACTAGCAAAGGTGTCGTTTTCCACCCTTCCAGTACACACGTGCTTCAGTGTCATCCTGACAAGCCTAAACTTGAAAAAAAATGGAGAATGACAAATAGCTGAGAAAGATCCAGAGAAACAATCAGTACAGACCCATTTTTAAAGTTGGTTAAATGCATAAGGCATATCGGCAGAGGGGAGTTGGCATGGGTTTAAATGCCAGCTCTACCGCCTGCTACTGTGCGTCAGGGAAAGTGTCTTAAACACTTCTGTCCGCACCCCTGTCCTCACACTTTTCCAGACCTGCCTCCACCTCCAACGCTAGAGCACCCAGGTGACTCTAGCCTAAGCCAACTGGGACCTCCATCTAACCCAGCTCGGGTCCAGGTGGAAGATCTTCTTCTGCAAACTCCCGAAGGCCCATAGAAAACAGAGTGATACTGTTCTGAAGGGTTGGTCAGCCATTATACCAACCCATCAAGTTCAAGAATGTGGCAACTGTGGAGAAAAATTCAACTCATTTTTGATAGGTTTTTCTGGCACTTCGAACTCAACAAGCTCCACCGGATGGATTTTTTTTCTCTCATCTCTGGCTCCTAAATCACAAAAATTTGGTTTCTCTGTTGAGGGGAAAAAGTTTTTCTCTGTCTTCACTCTTCCCACCACTAGAGCAGCTCTCAAGAACAGCTCGCTAAACTGCCCTGCCTTGCCTTCCCCAAGGAGCACCTCTAGGTCCTACAGAAAGCAAGTCCACCCGGAGTCAGGAAGAGCCACCTGCTTTCCTCCTGGTCATCGCGGACGGAGGAGCCCGCTTCCCCTTTTCTCCTTTCTTTATCGCACCGCCCCCCCCCCCCGTTGGTGCGGTCCCCGTACAGACCCAGCGATTCCAGCATCTCCCTCCCCTCTGCGTCTTTTCATACCACAGCCTATGGCCCCAGTTGCTACTGCCATACGTTTCCTTTCCCCCTCCATATTTCAGGGCCGGAAAACGCTTATAAAACATTTGCTCCCAACGCCTACCAGTGGATCTTCTTTTATTAAGGAGAGAGCTCTGTGTGGTGGCGAGATGGTTTCAGTCAACCTTGAATTTATAAATAGCTAACACTCCAATTGGTGGTGAGCCTGGCAGAACGGGTAACATATGCATGCCCCCCACTTGAGTAGGCCCAGCTTATGTTATGTTGAGCAATTTTTTTCTAGAGAGGAATAAAAATTAAATTACGACAAAATGCCTTAATTCTTTATTATTCATCTTGGATTGTAGTTTTTAGTCACATACTCCATAACTTTAATCAAAAATTCCTATTATCTGAAGACAAATAGCAACTCTCTTTCCAAGGAAGTGTGCTGAAAAATAGATATTTGTGCCCTGTAATTCATTAAAGTACATTAAAGTTGTAGTTTAGGTTTACATTTCTCCTGCAAGCCTGAAATAAAAACAAAATGACAAGATTTAAAGCAAAATGAACTCTCTCAAGAACTGAGAAAATGTTAACCAAACTCACTTTCCCTTTACCTTCCTTAAAAATATGATAAATCCTTTGCAAAGTCCAGCCAACCTTGCTGCAATCTCTGGCAATTAGGAATAGAAAGAGGCTGAGCAAATAAGATTCACCAAGCCACCTCACCTTATCTGTCAGTTTTAACCTCCTTTCACACACACACACACACACACACACACACACACACACACACACACACCTCCCAGGAGGACCCAAACTGATTGTACCTTTTTCTCCACTCTCAGACCTTCCAGGTGGTGAGTAAACAATGGCCTCAGAGAAGCCAAGAAGAGAATGAAGTTGTTGTGGCCCCAAGCCTGGAAAACTTGCTGAGTTCTCAGACTGAAAGCCTGTTTCCTGGCTGGGTGACCTACCTGACCTGAGCAGCTGATAAACCCAAAGAAAACAATCCAGACCCAAGAGAGAAGACACAAGCAAGCCAAAAAGGCCCAAGTCCATAGGGGGAAAACTTGCTCTTAGGGGAGAAATAACAAGCCAGAAGGTAGCTCTTGCTGTGATCATCTGATGCCGTGTCTAGAGTCACCCAACTAGTTAGCGGCCAAGCAGAGACAAGGATCCAGGCACCACACACTTCTCTGGTGGATGCTCTCTGTGACCCTACTGTCCCTTTAAAAAGTGGCAATGTTTCCAGAGACTCTGTCTTGGGTGTTTTGCTCCAGCCATTCAAATATCTTTCCCCTAAGACTTTTCAGATTCAATGAGTATGTTGGTCAGTTTCCTGTCACTGTGACAAAATCCCTGACATAAATAACATAAAGGAGGGAAGATTTATTTGGGATAATGGCTTCCATGGTCATCTGGTTCCATTGCTTTTGAGTTTGTAGCGGGGCAGACACATACAGAGGATGGATGTGCCAAGGAGGACTGCTTATCTCCTGGCAGCCAGGAAAGAGAGAAGGGACCAGGAACAAGACAGGGTCTTCAAAGCCACATCTTCAGTGACCTGCTTAATCCAATTAGGTCTTAGCCCCTAAGTACAGTGACATCTCCCAATGGTGCCATCAAATTATTAATCCATCAGTAAAGGAATCCAGTCACCTTCCAAAAGCCCAGCAGCAGGCAACCAAGCCCCTTGCAAGTGGCCTTTGTGGGACAGTCTAGGTCTACACCCCCACAGTGAGAATGACAAAAGGCAGGAAAGAGTCTCCTCAAAAGAGCACTGACCCAGGGTCAGAGGGCCAGTTAGACCCTGGTCCTACGCGGCTGGCGTGCCTCACCTTCTTTTTACTTTTCTTTGATCAGCTTTAAAACTGGACTCTGCATGTCCTTGTCTCACAACCTTAGGACACTTTTTCAACACTGCTCTTTCCTATTAAACTTATGGCATAACAGCTGAAGACTCAAACCAAAGAGGAGCCTTCATACGCCCCAGGACAAGCATGAACTTCAGGTATAAGCTCACAGTATAGATACTTATAAAAACAGAAATTGCAGTGCCTTCAATCATCAGGACCCACCCATAATGCAACTCGAGACCATACTCATACGTGAAATAAACCAGATGAAAATACGTGAACATCACATTGTCTCCCTGGTATGGGGAGCTGAAAGACTAAATGAGATCCAAAGTGTACAATAGATAATGTAAAATAGGGAAAACACTTTAAAAGGAAAGAGAAACTGGGTTGGGGGAATGGAGAAAAGAAGGAAGGGAAAGCAAAAGGAAAAATATATATATATATAAGATAGTTAAGATATACTACTAATTTCTCTTAGTTCACTGAAAAGATAGGTTTGTGCTACTATTGGTTGGACAATTAAATGCTGATATTTTGTCCTCTGAGTAACTAATTTAAAGGTAACAGGACACAATGCACTGATCATTGTTACCCTGCTGTCGTATCATTTTGGAATATTTTTGTTTTTGTTTTTTGTGTGTTTTTTCTATAAAGTAAAGTAAAATAAAATAAAATAAGAATTAAATTGGAAAAGAAGACCAAGCCACACTTTGGGTTCATATATTTTAATGCTAAAATCCATTGATGGCCCCACAGATGATGCATCTTCCAATTATGCTTGAGCAGACTTCTGTTTACTTCTCATTACTAATCATTTGCTTAATTAAGGCTATCTCTGAAGTTTCAACACAGATGCAAACTTTGTGCAGTTGAAATATATTCAGAAGCTGTAATCAGTCTTCAGTGTATGACCAAGGAATGAAATAAATCCTCAAACAAGTAGCTTTTAAAATAGTCATACATTTAAAGTTTAAAAAATCTTGAGGATCGGGATTCAATTTATAAATGTGCCAGGTTGTAAAAATTAGTGATATTCAGAGTTTTACTATAAAAAAATTTAAGATATCAAATCTAAACTACTTTACATCCGTTTGAGAAACAAAGTGACTATACATAAATGCATAATTCTGTCTAAGGTATTGAAACAAATTCTCCTTGCCCTAATGGAGGTCAGACCTAGGGGCTATATCCCCAACTCTTTTAGCTTTTATTTTGAAGCAGGGTTTCCCTAAACTGCCCAAGCTGGGCTCAAACTTGTAACCCTCCTGCCTCGGTTTCCAAAGTCGCTAGGATTACAGGCACACCTGGCTTCTATTAGTTCTTTATTTACAACCATTCTTGACTGCAACCTGTTTACCCCTCACACCTTCCCACCACTTCCTCGGTGATGTCCCCTCAACTCTTCACCCCCTGTAGGTGAACTACATTTAAATTAGTTACTCAGAGTACAAGGTATCAGCATTTAATTGTCCTAATTAAGAGGCATGGATTCGGGAGTCAAATCACATGAACTCTGCTCCTTACTGGGACCTCGCCAAGTTATACAGCCATTCCAAGCCTCTATTCTTAATCAAGTGGAGATAACAATGGTACCTCCCCTAGGAGATATTTGTAACAGAGAGTGTGCTTCGCAATCCCTGATGCAGAGAAAGCGTCCAAAGTTAACTTTATTGTCATTGCCATGCCTGTGGGTCCTACAGACATCCTCCCTGGAACTGTGTCTTCAGTCTGTCTCCCAATCTCTATGGGACATTTTTGCCATGGTCTCTCCTTTACAAGATTTCTGTTTCTTAGCCCACTAAAGAGACGAAAGCAGGGACAAAGGGGCCAACATGGGCCATTCTGGGGTCGTCTCATCTCCCTGGAGACACCAGCAGTTTGTTGTGGGTGATCTCAGGCTGCCACAGAACACTGGGGCAACAGCCCTCAAGGCCGAGCTGAGCCTGGCTTTGGCCAGTGCCTCTGCAGCCTATCTTGGGGCCTGGACTAGGGCTGTGGCTTTCAAGTGGCTCCATAGCCTTTTGCCCAGCCTATGGCCATAGTAGGGCAAAGTTACAGAGTTTGTCCCCACATCTTCTAATAAATTTATATGTATTGTTTAATTTATACATGTTGTTATATAATTGAATATATGTAAAGCATGAAATAAGAATACTCCTAATGTATGTTTTAAACCACTTCTTTCTCATTAATATTTAGCATTTTTAATTGACAAGTAAAAAATTGTAGACATTTATGGTATATAACATGAGATTTTTTTATATGTATACATTATGGAATGATTAAATCAAGTTCATTAACTTACCCATCATTTCATGTACTTATCATTTTTGCTAATGAGAATATTTTAAATCTTTTCTCTTAGCCATGTTCAGGCACACAATGCATTCATCTCTTTTTAAAGTCCATTTGGAAGAATGAGCTTTGCCTCCTAAACAGAAGACCTCTGCAAGCCTGGTGTTGTCAAGGAATCTGTAATAAAACCCAGCCGCTGAAAGCAGCACCTTCTTTTCAAGTGTCTTAAAATGAAATTTGGTAATGTGTTTGTCTGACTTAATTATGCTGTGCCTTCTGCCTGTACGCAGTTACCTGCAAAACTTTTCTCTGAAGAAGAAAAATATTTTCTAACGATAATTGGCAATGATTGCTATGCACCCTGCAATCGTTCGCTTTTCCTGCCCTCTGCAAGTGCTCTTGGCCCCAACAGAATCCATCCCTCTCCCCAACATTTATTTCACAATGCTGATGACATATGTAGCACAACTTGCCTATATGTGTCCCCTATTTAAAAATAAGCCCCTTGAGGACAAGGGCCAGCCACATAGGCTGAGTCACCTGGCATCCTCCTGCCCAGCACAACATGTGGCCACAGAAGCTGTTCAGTACCTACTGGCTAAATGAATGAAGTAGATTAATGAGTGACTCCGGCAGGGCTTTCTTCTCAGAACCCCAAGCAAACCTTGTAACAGACAAGCAGCATCTGAGGGGAGAGGAGACTTAGACTCATTTGGGCTAGAATCACAGTTAAAATTGCCTTTCAAAGAACAGTTAATGATTAATTATTTGATCAGTCTTACATGTTTATATTTGCTTTCCTACATAACCACTTTGAAGAAATCATTATGTAATACAGCAATAATTGTTAATTTCCTATCACCTTGTCTGAATTTCAGTCTTGCTTGTATTGTTCTTGTGTTATTTTGTAAATGCATGTGTGTTTGTTAATGTTTTCATTCTTCTATTTCTTAAAATAAAAAATATTGTTTTTAAAGAATTTCAGATGAGATTCAAAACTGCTCATAATAAAAAAAACTGACTTTCAAACTCCCCAAAATCTCCCATGAACTTTACTATACATGATTTTGTGGATCAAATCCAATTTTATAATACAAGGATGTAAACTTACAAAAGTTATACTACCATACCATGTGTGATGGAGGCTAAGTAAGACCTGCATTTAAGTCTCGTAAAAGCTTATAAAGTGCTTAATGTGCATCAGGCACTGTACAAGGTGACTGTGTGCTTGGCTTCATGTTATACTACAACAGCCCTAAGAGGATTATTATCCTCACTTAACAGAGATTCATTAACTAGCATAAAGTGACCTACATCATCTGGGCAAAGCCAGGATTCAAACACAGGTCTCACTGAACCTCCACACCCCGCTCTCACGGCTGTTCTGCTAGTCCTCCTCTCCATTCGAAAGATTTTGATTTAATTAACATTTAATGAGCATTACTGACTTGTAATTACTGAACAGAAAAGCTGGGAGTGGGGACAAGGATAGGAAGATTAATAACGAAGGTGATCAATTTGACTAGAATAAGAAGGCATTAAAGTCTGACCATAAGTAAGAATAATGACAGAAACTATAAGTACAGAAGACACTCAACTTAGATTAATTGCCCACAGTTCCATGAGTCATTTTGGGCGTATGAATGTGCATGCATGTGCGTGGGTATCTAGTGCATGAAAAAGCACAAATGCAAATTAAATATATGTAAAATAGTAAGGGATGTTGGAGTGGCTAAATTATACAGGTATATTTTATGTCTCACTGTGATAGGAAAAAGGGGGGTGGAATCCATCAAGACAGAGAGGAAGGCATTGAGATATGTCCCTAATGTATTTTATTTTCAGACAAGGAAGGGCCAGCCAGGGTCTGGAAGTCAGAATTCTAGGGCTCTGTCTGCTTCTCACAAAGCTGATTCCATGACCTTGGGCACACCTCAGAAGCTCGGGTTACTCATCTGTGACGGTGGGATAAATTAAAAGGTGAAGGTGTTTTGTCAGCAGTCACATGCTTCCTTTCTCATGTGCATCTCCAAGGGTCCTATCATAGGACCCATGGTCCACGGCAAAGCACAGCGACAGCAGACCAGCTTCTGCGGCCTCCGCTCACCTGCATCAAATCTATGCGTGTGTAATTGAGTTTCCCTGGAACAGGATGCTGGCTGGGAACTGGTGAACTCGCTAAGATGACTCACATGCAAGTCACGATGAGTTGTGTGAGCAAGCGAAAGTGAGGACTTTTAAAAGAAGAATTCATAGACCACATGTGATTTTCCCATTTGTTAAATGTATATGGTATGTATCATAGTATATGCAATACCTCTTAGTGTTCTGGTGTACACAAAATCTGCGGCTTCTTGTGCTCAGGGAATCGACAAAATATACAACATAGTCAAAAGCATCTTCTGGATCCACTGGAAAGGCACTGCAGTGAAGTTTCGCACTCGCCCAGAGCAGTGTCTGGAATACAGAAGCGGGCCGAGACAAGGGTGAAGGGGAGCCAGAAGAGGAAAGGGCTCCTCAATTTCCGTCAGGGCCACAGCTGAAAATCCAGACTGCTGAGGTCTCTGCCTTTGTCTGTTTCCCACCCACAGCCTCCGCCTTTGACCGTGCATCCTTCTCAGCATGCGAGGAAGAAGGAAAAGAAAGAAACTGAAAGCCACACTGATCTGTGTTGCTTCTTGTCCACAGTTGTGAGAAAACATCTGAGAGACAAAAAAAGAAGCAGAAAGTTCTCAATATGCTAGGATTAGCAGTCTGGCAACTGAAGATTTGAGTTACCTATGCTGCTCTTGACACTGTTAGCCCAGACTCTCTCTCAAAATGGTAACTGAGATGTCGAGATCCAGGGCATTTACATCCATGACACTGGCTAACTATGTCATGTTTAATGCCACTGTTTAAGGTAAATGATAAAACAGACCTAAATAATTGCAGGTATTTGAAAGCACATCAACACTCTAGAATCTCTGTGAGCCACTGTGGAGTGGACTGACTTATACTAGGAAATCTACTGAATTACTCCTGGGTAACTAGGCTCCAATCCACAGCAGCAGGTCTGTAAATTGTTCACTCAGGTCAATTATGTTCTTATCCAGCAAGTACAGCGTGCCAGGCAATTGTGTTGCCACCACCTCACAGGGCCTTCCACGTGGCTTACAGGGACAAACAGCATTAGCTAGAGGGGAACACAGAAACTAGGGGTTTCTGGTAACTCCCTAATAGCAACACAAGAAATGAGGTAAAATGTCTCTAACCTGGGAAAGTACTCATTCCTAGGTGTAACAGTGTGCTCTAGCTTGCACAAAACTTGGGTGGTTTTCTTCTTTAGCTCCATATCTATAAAATCAGAGGATTCTTTTATATATTTTGTTTTTGCTGAATGTTCACCTAGCACATATTAGAAACAGTGTATACTATTAACTGGTGGCAGAGATTCTAAAAAATGTATCTGAAAACATAGAGAAATGTACAAAGGCATTATTGTTACGGGTAAATATTTTGACAGGTAATGTTTTCAGAACGTTCTGTGCCATCTGAAGACCTAAAAAGAATAAATTCTGTGTGACAGGGGAAACACATCATCATAGTAGAGAACCAGTGAAAAATATGGGTATTTTTCCTGCCAGTGACCATAGAAGGAAGACCATTGGCTAAGTTGTCTCAGTTCAGATACAGAGAGCACGGGAGAGAAGATGATCAAGTTCAGAGTCTGGTTTAAAAAAAGAAAATAGAACCCCAGTTGTCTTTTCCCAGAAGATACTGAGGCACTTCAACACTGCCCTGTCACTTCATGGAACCTTTTTAGAGCTGAGCAAGTTAAATTACCAAAGAGTCCAATTTCCTTACCTAATTAACAGATGAGGAAATGGGACCGGAGAAACTGAAGTGACTGGCCCAAAGGACCAGCAGGAGAACCAAGCCTAGCATTCCATCAGGCATTGTGCTTCTCAGACTTCCTCCACCCAACCTGCAACAGAAGCTTAGTGCTCTCAGAGAACTGGGTATTGCTTTCCTGTACTACCCTGGTAAGCCAGGACTATTGCTTACCCAAGAAGGCAGATACAGGAGAGAGACACAGAGAGAATCTAAAGCTATTACTACAGCCACACAAATCATACAGTGGATCACTACAGACAAGTTTTACATTATTGAGGCCTCTTTAAAAATCACTTAGATGAAAAGCAAGTTTATCGGAAGCTTTTGATGGCAAAGAATAAAAACTTGTTTTATGAATGCCACTGCTATACCGTGTTTAAATCAAAAAACAAATTAGGATAGTGAAAGACTGGAATGTGATAGGTAAGTACTCTGCTACTACACTAGACCTCAGGCACACACTCTCTCTCCCTCTCTCTCTCTCTCTCTCTCTCTCTCTCTCTCTCTCTCTCTCTCTCTCTCTCTCTCTCTCTCTCCTTTTAAATACCAGAAACTGAACCCAAGGATTTTGCACTGAGTCACACCTCTAGCCCTTTTACAGTTTTCTTTTTTCTTCCATTTTTTTGAGACTGTTGTGGCTCACATCTGGATGTCCCCCCCAAACCTCACAAGCTCATAGGTGCGCTTTAGGGAGATGACTGGATCATGGGGGTGTAATAGGCATCTGCGGATTCTATCACTGCTCACTTTATCACTAAATGTGATGTTGAAAGGTAAAGCCTGGTTTGAGGAGTGGGTCTCTGAGGCCATGGCCCAGAAGGGTGAGTCTCTCTCCCTCTTCTCTTGATTTCTCTCTGCTTCTGGGCTACATGCTATATATTGTTTCTGCTCGGCCGTGCCCCTCTGCCATGCCACCCTGTCTTGGAGCCAACTGACTATGGACTGAAACATCTACAAACTGAGAGCCAAGACAAGCCTATTCTCCTTTAAGTTGTAGGTGCTGGGTATCACATTTAAGCCATGAGAAAGTAACCAAGAGAGTTTCTTTCTAAGTTGCCCAGGCTAAGCTCAAACTTGCAATCCTCCTGCCTCAGCCTCCTTATCTTGTTTTTTTCTTTTTCTTTTCTTTCTTTCTTTTTTTTTTTTTTGTACCAGGAATCTAAATCAGTACCTTGCACTTGCCAGGCAGGCACTGTGCCACTGAGCTATATCCCCAGTCCTCAACCTCCTTATCTTGTATAAGTGCGTGGGGCCACACCCACACTGGAATTTGGTATCCTACTCTGCCATCAATCATTTGAGACGCACCTTGGAGAAAGTGTGATCATGAAAATGAAAACTGAAGAAAAAGGCAAGATGGTGAGAAGATCAGAAATAAACCGAAAGGGAAATCTAGTGCCATCAGTGAAAACCAGGAAGGAGGACAAAGGGCAACCTGCCAGCCTTGGTCGTGACTCTGCTGCCTGCTGGCTTCCAGTCTTCTTTGTTCTGAGGAGTCCTGTCAGAGATGCGGGTTTTTTCCTGTCTGAGGGAACTCAGAGCACAGGCTCCTGTGCCCACATCCCAGCCCTGCCACTCCTGCTGTGGGCCTTTAGGCAAATTGCCTCCATTTCCTCAACTGTGCAATGAAGATAATGACATTGGATAAAGTGCTTGAACAGGAGTTGGCATTAGAAAATATCAATTAATGATAGTTATGATCACTGGCTACTGCACAATTCTGAACATTTCTCTTCCAAACAATAACCAGTCACAGTTCTTAAATCAGACGTTAATTAAATGGCACAACCAGGATACAATTGTACTTAGCAGTGAAACTGAATGTAGACAATGAATTAAAGGATTCTGCACATAAACCTACACCCTTAAGGGTCGAATCATGAGTCCTGATTCCTCTTGGCAAAGGCAAGTCACTCATCTCGCACCATTGCTCCCCATGCGCACTGCTGGGGGAGTCATCTTGGCAGGCTGCTGAGGACATCTTTATGCACAGGCTCCGTGCCCACAGAGGAACTTCCACAAAAATCTCCACCCAAACCACTGGGACCAGTTGCCTGGATGGTAAGTGCTCCTGCTCTCCCTCCTGCTTTCTGCTGTCATGGTCCCGCCCTGTGCGGCTGCGGGTAACTCCCAGACTACTTCAGAGAAAATGCGCTGCTCCTAAGCATCTCAACCCCCACCCCAAGGGAGGGAGAGGGGAGGATGCAGACCTCTGGGTTTCCCTGAAGATAGCAAGATCTTGTGGTAAGAGTAGGAACCTCTTCCACACAATGCTCTGTGCACAACTCTGGGAAGTGCCAAAAAGACCAGCCTTGGAGGCCTGGCTCCTGGGACCTCCAGACTCAGGCCCAGCAGGAAAGTGTAGAAAACTGCCTCCCCTCATGGGACCAGGAGACAAACCTGGGTAGGTCCCCTGCCCTCCTGCCATGTGTCGGTATTGCATTCTAGCTACCTTGGACTCCCAAATATCTGGATCATTCATCCTGCTTAGATACAGAAGCAGATCCTGAGACGGACACAACAGTACTTGCCCTCCTGGAGCTTACAGTCTAGTCTGGGGTAGGTATGAGGAAGTGGATAATTAGTGACAGATCCTAAGGGCCACAGTGAACTGGGCAGACTTAGGGACTCAGGGAAGGTTTCCAGAAGGAGGTGATTGCTAAGTTGGGGCTGAAAGCAATGAATGAATTAGGTCAGCTCACCAATTTCTGTCCCTCTCGGGCTTAATTCATACCCCTGAACCCTTTCACATCATTTGGGCAGTCAAGAGCTGGACCAGTCATAAGGAATTTTGTAGGCTGGAAACAAATCATCTGAGGCAGAGACCAGAAAGCTGGGCCGCTGTGAGGACTGGACAGAAGACGAGCTGGCCACATGCAAGGGCAGCCTGGGCAGGCTCAGTTCCCCTCCAGGCCCGTGCGGTTTCTTGTTCCTGCGGCAGCCCATCAGCCCCGTGTAGCACTGCACCACAGCAACCCACACCCCCAACACAAAGGCCCAGATGTGACCGCTCTATTTTAGGCTGTGGCACAAGAAAGTGAAAGGGGGCAAATGGGCCTCACACCACACGGAACCCGGACTTTGGCTGCTCCTCATCCTTGTCTCAGCTCAGAGTTCTTGAAACATTCTTTAGGACTTTACATTTATAATGCATAAACTGCTCTGGCACTCTCACAGATTGAAAAGTGAGGGATTTTGAGACATGAAGTGAACAGCCAAAGACCACGCAGCTGGACTCAAACCCAGCTCCCTCTCCCTTTGGTCCCCTGCCGGCTGAGCTACAGGCGATCCATTTAGTGCTGTAGTGAACCATTTCAAAGGCAGAAACTTTCAAAGGTTGTGGTTTTTAAAACAAAAAGTGAATGCTCGGTATCTACACATTCAATTATAAAAGCAATTATATTTTTTCAGAGTCGTAGGAGTTGTGAAGTAGAGGTAGAAAAATAGTAAAGAATGGTACAGAAAGAAAAAATTGTAACATTTGTTTGATGCTTAATTAAAGCTACACTTGCCCCCCTATGCTTGGCACATCTTTGACACTCAGTAAATTTTGTCGAGTGAATAGGCCCAAAACGCGTACGCCACATACGGTCACCTCCAAAGACAGGGGACTTGTATTTCACACTATCCTTTTATCTAGTATTGCTTAAACTTAAAGGACCAGCTATACAAAATCAGAAAATTGAAATATATGACCCAAGAAATCAAATATTCTTACTAATTACAAATATGTTTTCATTCCTGAGTGGGCACTCTTTTAGTCTACAATCCACACAGAACTTGTTAAATGAAACTTTACTTCATTTACCTGAGGTTTAAGTGTAGCCTAACAAGCAAATTTACTATTTATGTTTCCCTGCTGTCAGCATTTGATCCTTAGTTCTGACATCTATGATAACTGTGTGAGTGGTATGTGTGTGCATGTAAATGTGTGTGAGACAGTGTAAACATACACAGCTCATAGATTCATTATAGAAATACATGCAAAAGCATGGAGCACATTGTTGAATTCTGGAACCAGTATAGTACCATATCCTTGTACAACTATTGAGATGAAGATACATTCACAAAAATTTGCACAGCTTCTCCGTGGGGGAAAGCTCTGAAAACAGCAGGAAAAGTCACAACAGCTGCTGGAGAGGAATCTACTGGGCCTGCAAACACACTAGAACTGGGCTGGTGTCTACAGATATGATGTTAATAAAAATCTATTGTATTAAACTTAGACATCTGAATCTCATTTTTAAACTGAGCTTTTTATATTTGTCCCCAGAGTCATCTGCATCTCCCAGGTCTTGTTTAATTCACCCAGGAAAGCAGGCATGGGTCACTCCTCCACTAGCCCACAGCCATGCAACTCTTAGCCATTTTGTCTGGTTAAGAATGCAAGCATTAGCTAGATGTGGTGGTGCACACCTATCATCCTAGCACTTGGGAGGATGAGGCAGGAGGTTCACTGTGAGTTCAAGGCCATCCCAGGCTACATACTGAGACCCTGTCTCAAAAAAAAAAAAAAAAAAAATGAATGCAGGTGTTAGAGGTACCCGAGGAAAAAAATAGTCTTCCAGGTCATAACAAAAAATACATCCCACGTTTAAAAAAATACAAATAACCAGGAAAGCCAAAAAATCTAATCAGACCAGGTTTTGTTATACAGTTTACTTTTCTTTTATTGGCAGCTAAAACTCATCTTGTACTTAGGAACATTTTGAAATTTGTGCCTGTAATGTTTTCAATTAGCTTTCTTGCATCAAGGGAAAAACAACTCTTAGAGTTAGAACTAAGGTACTCCCAGAGACAAATATGATTAATGGGATAATCTTGTAGATTACAATAGTTAGAGGCAGTTCCTGCCATTCCTGGCTCTCCAAGGACGGGGACTAGTCACTCCAATACAAACAGCTGCGCATTCCTCAGTACCATTATTATCCAGTGCAAGGCCCTATTCAGCATGTTAAAATTCCTATAATATCCACATTTGGCAATTTCCTATTGTGCAACTTCAGTTTCAGAAGTTAAAGCTTCAAGTTCCGTGTGATTACTTGATAGAGTTTACAAACAGAATTGATTTTTTTAAAGCACCATTAAAGGTTGCTCAGTGAGAAACCAAACAAAGAGTGCCTCAACAAGCAAAACAGCTTTTATGTGGCACATTGAAAACATAAAGGGCAGTCCTGTCATCTGCCTGCCAGGCTCCCAGAGTACCCCTGAGGGGCAGTGAATGTTTTTGTTCCCGGTTTACAGCCACAGAGAAGTTAAGAGACTTGCCTAGGGCTCGGCTGAACTGATGCTGGAGTTAGGATTAAACATGCCAGCTTCCTTGTCCCCAAGGCTCCTACCTGGCCACCAGGGAAGCCCTCTCCTTCTAAGACAATCACTCAGCTCCACAATGACATCCAGTGAGGAAGATATAAATCCCCTCCCATGTCTCCAAACCTGATGCAAGCTACAGTGCCATTGGCTAAGAATTGATTAAAACCTTTCTTATTTTCATTCTATGGTAGGGATAAAGACAACCCTTGAAGAATCCTTAGTAAATGTCTGCACAACCTAGAAATCCCTTTGACATGTATCCCACTCAATTTTCCATGTTAGGATATTTTCCCTGTTAATAATGTTTTGGGGATACACTGACTAATCTGCATGTTTTTCTTTTTGTGGGTGTCAGGAATTGAACTCAAGATATGATTGCCAGGCAGGTGCTGCACCATTGAGCTATACCACTGGCTGCATTTTTTCATCTCTAAGCAAAGACCCTCCCCTGTTCAATATGTTGGATCCTTCCATATTTTTACTCTGTACCCAAAAGGTTTTAGTCTCTTGACATTCTCCTGCAAATTGTCTAAGACGAGCAAAACACAAAGCTGTCTCTAAGCAATACTGTGAGCCAAAGGAAATCTTTATTTAGTGCCCTTCTCCCTCCAGTTTGTGCCATACTCCTCCCGAAAGCTGGAGAAATTCCTTCCCCATCTGAAGGTCTATGTCTTGAATTAATTTTTTCTAATAAAACCAAAAAACCTTGAACACTGCATCCTAAGATAGGAATAGCTGGTGGCAGTTTAAAGTGCTCCTGGCATTTATGTCTTCTAAGATTCAGTTACAGAGAAGCTATTTCTCTGAGGAAAGTTCAAGTACGTAACAGGTGGAGGGAGATGTGAATCACGGTGTGACAGACAGAATAGTTTCTGGACTCCTGCAATCTATTCGGCCAGTGGTCCCTAAACTGTCAAAGTTACCAGCATCATCCTGGGGTTTTTTAACACACAGAGGGTTGGCCCAATAATTTGCATATTTAACAATTGCTAGCTGGAGAGCCACACTCAGAGTAACCTTGACTTCAGTGCTATGTGGTCTATGCACATAAAAAAAAAAAAAAAAAAAAACAGAAAACGACAATTCATGATGCCTAGAATCAAACAACTGACTTGCAAAGAAAGCTTTAGTCCCTCAACACAAAGTGGTGCGATGACCTAACTGAAGTTGGGAGCGTTGCATGGAGATTTTAGCTAAGTGGTCTTGCTTTGAGATTCTTTCTGAGCCAGGCCAACCAGAAAAGGAGACTCCCAAGCTGGGGGCAGTTTATCAAGGACACCTTTTCAGAGTGTTTAGATTTGAGGATTGTTAGCCAGCACTCTAATTGACCTCAGCTGTCACAATAGTACACAAAAAGATGTCACTCTGTGCCCAGGGACCAACCATCAGGGGTTTATAGATCAATATCCACACCTTGAACTGCACTTGAAAGCAAATTAAAAGCCAGTGCAGACTTCACCGTGCACAAGCCAAAGTGTAAGCAATGATTTGCAAAAATTCTGTAATTAGAGTCCATAGGAGATGTCTTTGCTTGCTTTCTTCCATTGTACACAGCATGCTAGTGATTTTCTTTTTTTTTTTCAGACATCCCAGCTGTTTGTTTAGGGAAGTGGTATAACACTGACGATCTAAAAACCTGAACTTTTACAAATGTATATATGTCATAACTATTATCACATGAATAATGTGAGTCAGCTTACATACTCACACAACCTAAAGTAAGTTTCTAAAATCCACCTAGTCTTCAACCTAAATGTCTCTGGCGTCTCTGAACATCAGTATAAGTGTGTGTGTGTGTGTGTGTGTGTGTGTGTGTGTGTGCGCGCGCGCGCGCGTGGGCGTGCACAAGTGTGTGTTAAAATATACAGACTGTTTTCTTAACTCTCATCTAGAAAAAAATGAAAAGTATATTTCTTTCATTGTGTAAAATGGAAGAAATGTGAGATAACTTTCCATGTCTACAGTGTTTTCTTTAGTATAAAATACTGTGTATCTAAATTAATTTTTTATCTTCTCTAGAGTTGGAATATACACCATGGGCTTTTCTGATTTGGAAGAACCTAGCTTCTCTCCAGACATAGCTTCTGCCCTTTGGCAGTAAACTTCCTAAGAAACTTGAAAGTCAGCACTAACTTTTATTATAGTTATAGTTAGCTATAACTTTTATTTAAATGTACAATGTAGGCTTTTGAATTAATGAAAACCTCTTCATTATACTTTGTTTTTATCTTTCATTCTAGCTACCTCAGCTGTGGTTTCAGCCTTCTAATAACAAGTTGTGAGCAATCATTTTCTAAGTCAACTAAAAAACCTTTAGGTTAAGCAGTAATCAGACTATAACTATCTGTGTAGTGTTTCCCACTATTATCCCGGAAGCAGAAAGACAAAATGACACTTCTCTGAAAGTTGGCTTCTCTGTTTCCAAAACTCAAATGCATTTTAGGTGCCTAAATATTAAGGGCAGTTTAAATGTCTTGAATATTCCAAAATCATGCAATTGGGTGAAAAAGTATATAAATTCCTTTTTATATATTGTTGATATTTTGGAAAATGCATAACCTCCCTTTTCTAAGTTGAAAAGTGTACAAAAATGAGTTAATATATTAGTGTGCTTTAGGTTAAAGTTTTTAAGTTTACTGAGTATCTTTAGATATACAAATAAGAGTCAAAATCATCACCACCAACTTATTCTTGCAAAAAAACCTTACATGGAACATTCTTTTCCTTTCCAACTACCCTAATCTAATATTCACTTCCTTTTAGATGGGTAGAGGTAGGATTTGATGTGATTTAAATTTCCTGTCTCACCAAAATGGTCACATAGCAGTGTTACCAAGTTTAGGAAAGGGCCCTCATTTCACCAAACAGTGCATTGAAAACTCACTGTATGCCACAAATTATGGTAAAATTATGGGAAACTTAAAGCTATTTAGAGAAACAAGATTAATTCAAAGACTGGAGCACGATGAAAGGTGACACTTGGTTATGAACTACACTGTGACATGCTGATTGTAAAGGAAAGAAAATGAGAATTGAATTGTATAAAAATTCCAGATTTTTGTAATGAGAGTCTTGATTCAGAATTTTTCTCTCATACTGAGCTGAAAATGAATGGGAAGCAGTTCCGTAGGGTGGGGAAGGGACAGGTTTGGCACTCCAAACATTACAATGTGTGAATGTGGCCAAATTCTTTAACTTCTCTAAGCCTAAATATTTTGACCTATAAGACAGAGATCAAAATACTTAACTCACGATGAAGCAAGGCTTAAGTAACCCCCCTGCATAGTACCGAGCTCAGAATGGAACGGAAAGTAAACAGTAGTTAGTGTCACTATTACAGCATGATCCACCCTTCACAGCACTCAACCTCGCTTGCTCTGGGCGAAGAATGTTTTACCTACTGAGCCCTGTGGGGGTCCAAAGTAACAACTCCCAACTTCCTCTTCTCCTGAATTATTTCTGTCTGAGGTTTTACACAGCAAGTGTTTGATGCTTTTGTTCCCTCACTCCTTTCTCTATTCCTCTCTGCAGTGTTTCCATTCTGAGTAAGTATTTTCTCTTTAAAGGGAACACAATCTCTGACACTCGAATGGGACAATCTAACCTTTCAGGGAGCTTGTGTGCCTCATCTCTTCATTTTATGATCAAAACCTTGTAAGAACAGTAAGACCAGTAGTCACTTTCTCCTCTGTAAAGTAGGGATAAGAAGGCGCAAGGGGGTTTCCCAACTTGTCAGAGGTTACAGTATGAAACTTTAACAGAGGTCAGATGACCCCCCCAGCTCGTCCCCCAGTTCAGTATAATTTCCACTGACATGCTGCACAGAGAACACATCTCATCAGTTCACGCCTCTCCCGGGAACCCCTCCAGGTCACGGCCCGATGTTGGGAGGAACGGACTGAGGTAGTTGGAACCCACTCATTTAAGAATCTATGCAGTGCTGTGGGCCAGGCGCTCTGCTAGGCTCTAAAGAAGGTGGTAAAACGTAAAAATCATTTCCATGTTCACAACGTTCCCATCTTACCGGGGGAGACAGACAATAAGCAAATATGTAAAATATTTGCATCTGTAGGAAAAAAAGGAGCAAGATCAAGCAGTGCAGAGTGAGTGGGTGGGAGGAGGGTGTTGGTGAATCTGAGATAGGGACAGGAATGCTTCAGTTTCAGGTGAGGTGGCCAGGAAGATGGCAGTGAGAAGGTGACATGTGGATGAATATTGAAGGAGATGAAGGAAATAGATACTGATACGTCTGGAGGAAGGAAGTTCCCGAGAACAGGCTGGGGATATAGCTCAGTGGCATATGTGCCTGTCTGGCAAGAATGAGGTTCTGAGTTCAATTCCTGGTACAAAAAAGAAGAAAAAGAAGAAAGTTCCTGAGAAAGCCACAGCAAACATGAAACAGAGCAAACTGAGCTGGGACTGCTGCTGAACTGATTGAGAAACAGCAGGTCAGCCAGGGACTCAACTGGCTAAACTGAGAGAACTGAAGAGAAGAATAGGAGAGCCAGGTGTGGTGGTGCACACCTGTAATCCCAACACTTGGGAAGCTGAGGCAGGAGGATTGTATGACTTTGAGGCTACCCTCGGCCACATAGTGGGTTTAAGTCCAGTTTGAATTACAGACCAAGACCCTGTCTCAAAAATAAAACAGAATAAAATAAAATAAAATAAAAATGAATAGGAAGGTTCTGGGGAAGATGGCGACCAGGTGAGCAGCAAGGGAGCGAACCTCCTTAATAAACACCACCAGCTCGAGACAGACTTGGCGAGCGTGAATGCCGGGACCTCGGCTGGGAAGTTTAAACTGGGCGTATTTCTCTGAGATGCCGGGGGAGATGTGGTAGGGCGGACCAGGCTGCCGGGGCGAGACGTGGGAAAGCCC
>PVLD010027340.1:0-20906 GCA_004027595.1 Dinomys branickii | reverse complement strand
TATTTTATGCTGGGATAAATCTGGTTCAAAAGAACTCATTCTTTAAGGCTTTGAAATACCTGAGGTTCTACTCTTACATTGCCTATAGTGTTTACATAATAAAATAAAGAAACATATCATAACATTGTTTCTCTCTGAACCCAGTTCTCCAGTTCTCTTCTTTGAGATAATATCACTGTTGGAGCTTAAATATTGACCACTGACCATCACTGGAGTAATTTACATACAAATATTTCAGTAGGACAGGTTAATAGAAAGCATCTACTTTGCTCTGCTTTTATGTTAACTTGCATTGAGTAACTCTTTTTTAGTGAATTTGTAGCAAATCTTGCAGATTGTATTAATTATGAAATTATTAGAAAAAGGGAAAATACATAGACAGATACAGTGGTCTAACTTTTCATTCTCTCATATAACGCATACATATTCTTCTCTACAGTGTAATAAGAATTTATACAGGGTGATTGAAAATGTGATGAATGTTTAATTTTTAAGAAATTATGCAGTAAAAGATATATTGTCATTGATCACCTTCAAAATACTCCCCTGCGCTTTGAACACACTTAGCCCATTGTTCTTGCCACTTTCTGAAGCAGTTCTGGAAGTCCTCTTTCCTGAGTGTCTTCTTAGTTGCACCATCATGGCTGCCTCAGTGTCCTAAATCAATTCAAAACACTTACCTTTCATGGTCATTTTCACTTTGGAGAAGAGCCAGAAGTTGCATGGTGACAGATCTGGTGACTGAGACAGATGAGGACATACGGTAGTGTTTTTACAAGCCTGCCTTGTAAAAACTTAACAGCACCATTCACTAAATTTTTAATCACATTTCCTAAAGACATAAAAGGGGAATTTCAGAACTGCTTTGAAAATGGCAGGACTGATGGGATAAATGTATTTGAAGCTAAGGGGAGTACTTTGAAGGGGATTAATAGCAATGCATCTTTTACTGTAATAAATTTTTAAAAATTTAAACATTCACTATACAGTTATGACTCATATATAATACTAAATATGTACAGAAGACTGGCTTCTATCTTTACTATAAAACAAATTATGAGCATGGTATGGGGAAGGAACAGAGTTTAGAAATATATACTCTGAAACATTAAGATGTCAGTGTTAATCCCAAACCCATTGATGTAGATAAGGATCAGCAAACCATGGCTACTGGGCTAAATCTGACTGCTGCTTGTTTTCATATGCCCCACCAGCTAAGAATGCCTTTTTTCAGATGAGTATTTGTAATCTATTTGATGATAAGTAACATAAACCTTGAAATCCAACTAAGCAAAATGTCCCCTCCTCCGAAGAAGCCCATTCTTTCATTAGTAGACCTGTATTGCAATTACTGTTATTCTGTTCTTGGTTTTCCCCAATAACAGTGTGTGGCAGCCTGTTTTTGATTTTTTACATAAGTACCTATACAATATCCTTGATTATGCTTCTTGGCTCACAAAACATAACTGGGTGTGGTGGTGCACACCTGTAATCCCAGCACTTGGAAAGTTGAGGCAGTAGGATCAGCCAGAAGTTCAAGACCAACCTGGGCTACATAGTGAGTTCAAGGCCAACTTGGACTACATGGGGAGACTATGTCTCAAAAAAACCTAAAATATTTAATATCCGGCTCTTTAGCAATGCAGATACTGTATGTGTATGTAGCAACACCAGACAACAAATATATTCATTACATCCCACAAATATGTACTAATAAAAATGTTTTTTTAAATAGCTGTCAACCTCTGATGTAGGCCTTTTCTTTTTCATTTCTCTGTGTGGCTTCTCCTTTTGCTAAGGAAATGCTACTTTTTTTCTTTTTTTTTTAATGTGCACTTGAGACATTCATACCTAGCCTTTGTTTTAAGTTTATTTTCACTGTGTAGTTTTTGAGTAGTGGTGGATGACAGACTCAGAGAGATTTTATGTTATTATTGCTTATTTGTATTTTTTTTACTTGAGTTTACTAGCAGGCGAATTATTTACTAACAGTGTTAGTATTCTAAAATATGCTATTCAAAGCAGTGCAGTGTACTGCACATTGTGTTTGGGAACTTTGCTAAAGACAGCTTCAAAAAGGAGAAAACTACCTTTAGGTTCTTTCTGAGTAAAAAAAAACTGGGCTCCCAAAGCAAAAATGGCTAGAGTTTATTAGCCCCAGGTGGCAGCAGGGACTTTGAGGAAGCATTACCAGTTATCACCAGTAGGTCTTCCATTTGGGTCCCTGCAGGCCTCCGTGGCGCCATGGCATTTGCATTGGCCATCCGGGACACAGCGTCTTATGCTCGCCAGATGATGTTCACGACCACCCTCCTCATCGTCTTTTTCACTGTCTGGATCATTGGTGGAGGCACGACGCCCATGCTGTCATGGCTTAATATAAGGTCAGTTTGGAACCAAGGCCAGTTCTGTGTCTACAGATGTCAACTATGAACATTTTGGAGAATGTTTAGTGTGCCATAAAGGTTATGCTACTACTTAGTTCATGGAAGACTTTCATTCTCTTGTTTTTTGCAGGTGAATGGGGCAGATTAAAAATTGTTTTAAAAATTGGTATATTGTGATTTCCCAGGAGAAAGAAATATAGTAACTAAAATTTTTATCAATATAAGTATACAAAGAACTAGAAATACCTGGATCGTGCTGGAGCAGTGACATTAGGGCAAGAACTCAAAAAGTCTTAAAGCTGCAGGAGACAGAATAAACCTGTAGCTGCTGGCAATGTATAGTATTTCATGTTCCTTTCTAGTGCAACCTAGAACCTGAAGAATAAGCTCATCATCCAGAAATAAAAAGGAATAATTAGAGTTTTGTTTTATCCTGAAATTTTGCATTGTGAGTTGTGTTTCTTCTTGCTTGAGTGCACAAAGAGGTAACATTTCCTGTATAACCCTCATCTGTTGGCAAAGTTAGACTCCTGCATGTGGTTTTGCAGCAGTGTCAGGACAGAAAGGCACTGACATGTTTGATTTTTGTAAAAGAAAATTTGACTTCATAACAGTATTTGTGGACTCTAGCTCCAAAATTGGAAAAGAGTTCCAGAGACGTATAGCCTAACTGGCACTGTTTTAAGACAAGCCCCTCATGTCTTTGGACTCAAGTTTTCCTCAGCAGTGAGGGTGCTCTCCTGGGTTGCCTCTAGGGCCCTGTATCTCTGAGAAATGCCCTCTGCATTTCTGGAGGCGCGCTGGCCACCTGCCATGGTTTTAGGTCGCAGAGGGTGACTAAGGTTGAATCAGGACCAAGACCCTCCGGTAGTGCAAAGGTGCAAGGAATCGTTCTCAGAAAATCCACAAGGTGGCGATGGTTTTTCTTTTGCTGTTGCCTTGTGCAGTAGTTGTATTTCCTTCTGTAGATTTTTAAATGCATGGGAAAATGAACAGGGATCTCCCAAGCAGCCTTGGAGTCTTAGAGAAAAGTAGATTTTGATAAACTACTCTTTTCTACCTAAAACTTTTTGTATTGGTGTTAGGCAGGGATTACTAGGCTTGACTACTGCCAGCTGCACCATTTCTAGACCAGCATGTCTCACCGTGCTGCTCCAGGTGGGGCTTATTGGTGACATCCATAATTATCACCAACACCTGTATTACAGATGTGTTTGAGGTGCTGTGTGTATATTAAGATACTTCTTATAACATTCCTATAAGAGATAATACTATTACTTTTATTTCAGTGTTGGGGAAACTGAGACACAAAGCAACAACTTGCCCAAGGTCACAGAGCTCTAAGTGGATGAGACAGGATTCGAACCCAGGCATTCTTGCTAGAGGCCATACACTTGGCCATTGTGCTGTACTGCCTCAAAGGAATGCAGCTGTGCCAAGGGCTACTTTATGTCATAAAATTTGGGATGATTAGAATTTCAACTTCCTGTCATGAATCTCAAGGGTTGGATTAAAGAAAATAATGTGTCCATAGGAATATAAACCTGAAGAAGAGAATTTCTAGTCTCATGACTTTAAATGTGAGACATAAGATTGCACTGTCTTCGTTCTGTGTGGCAGGATTAGCACAAGAAAGTTGGTTGACCCTGCACACAGTTGAGAATCTTTGCATTCTGTGACCTTTGAGATTACTTCCTGTTCCTACTAGTCCAGTCACATAGTAGGTACCATGGACGCTCAGAGCCTGATTAAGTCGTACTCATTTTTCATACTGTTTGATAAATCATTTTCTGTTTTCCAACCCCCTCCAAACGTATCTAGGGCCAAAAAATTTTCCACTGAGAGTAGAGAGTTGACCTGTTGGTACTCTTTATGACCTTTTTCAAAAAGCAAGCCATTAAAACAGACCTACCAAGAGCTGAGAGCATGGGCAGCTTTCCCTGAGACACGCAGGAGCAAGGATGCCCGAACTAGGCCGGGAGCCAACAGGAAGGAGAAATTGGATGTTGCCAACCATGACTGCTCTCGGGGTCATGCTGTGACTCCTTACTGTGTGCTAGGTGTTATGTTCTAGGTGCTTTCTGAATACCGCCAGCCCCTGCATCTGTGGTTTCTGCATCTGCAGCTGCGTCAACCACAGACTGAAAAATACTTTTAAATGTAAATTGCATCTGTGCTGAACATGTAGACTTTTTCTTGTCATTACTTCCTAGACAATTTGACATTCTGACGAGATGGGGCGCATTCAGGGTGGTATGGCCGTAGACAATTCTTTCTTTATGTAGCATTTACATTGTGTTAGATGTCATAAATAATCTAGATATGATTAAGCATATCCAGGAGGATGTGTATAGCGTCTATGCAAATACTATGCCATTTCATAGAAAGGACCACCAATTACATATTCGTGCATATATACTGTTACCCTCACTTTATGAGCATTTTATGGATGAGGAAACCAAAACTTTAAAAGGATTAGGTACCTTACATGTAGTCTCACAGTTATACGATAATGGGGCAAAGATTTTATGCAACTAGGAAGTCTTAAGTTCTTTTACAGTCTACTAGAATACCTGCATATAGCACCAGATTTTAATTTTGCGGTACCTGGTACTTTTGTACAATTTAGAGAGCTACATTAAGTTCCTCATACATATTCAGGTCAGTATTTTCTGAAACAATCTATGTGTGATTTTTTTGAATAAAATGAAAAATTATAGCCCATAATAAGTATAAATATCATAAAATAATCCTGCCAAAAATTATTTATCAGCTGCCTATACAGGTTGTGTAGTTCTGATACAAAAATTCAAAATTTGAAATAGTCTAAAATCTAAAAGTTTTTGAACACTATGATACTCAAAGAAATGTTCCAGATTTTAAGACATTTCAGATTTCCATTTAAGGATGTTAAGGTGGTAAAACCCATGTAAATATCCAAAAAACCCCTCCAAAATATGAAACACTTTTGGTTCCAAGCATTTGAGATAATGGAACTCAATCTGTAATACTTTTCCTGCTTTTAAAAATCTGCCTGCGTTTTGATTCCCCCTTCATATAATTATTTTGTGGTATAATGTGTGGAGAAATTACAAATATATATCTGTTTTCTGTAGCATAGCTGATCAAAAGTTGCCAATACTGTATTGATATTTCAGAAAAGATTCATTTGACTTCACTATTCTTTATTGGTAATATCATAAAAATTATGAGAATTGTTAAATTTGGGAAAACCTCTGTTCAAATTTCTTTCACATGTGAACCAGAAGATTTTGGGGGATAAAAGTTTGCTTCAGCATAATTTTTGAAAAACTTTTTATTTTGAAATAGTCCCAGATTGACAGGTTCCATGTCTATTTTATGTAGTTTTTCCTGCTGGTTTCATCTTACACACTTATACATAGTACAGTATCACAACCAGGAACTGACATAGGCTCAATGCATGTGATAGTTCTGTGCCATTTTAGCACACATAGATGTACCCAAGCACCGTGACAGTCACGATACAAAACCTGTTCCATTAGCATGGAGATGTCACGAGCTCTGCCCCGCATGTCACACCCACTTCCTTACTCCCCAGCATCCCTAACCCCTGGCAATTTCTCATTTGTTTTCTATTACTATAATTTTGTTACTTCCAGAACTTTACAGAAGTGGAATCATATAGTATACGATATTTTGAGATTGGCTTTTTCCCCTACTCAGCATAACGCCCTGGAGATCCATGTAGGTGTTTGACTATTCACCCCAAAGGACAGCTAAGTAGTATAAAGCCACTGTGAATAGATTTTTGCGTTTGCGAGACCAGACAGTAAGTGTATATGTAGTTTTCTAAAAGACTGACAGATCCCAGTAGTAGCGTATGAGAGATCCAGTTCTCAGCATCCCTGTCAGAAGTTGGTGTTATTACCTTTCTTCATTCCAGCTGTTCTCATAGGTATGTGGAAATATCTCATGGTGGTCTTGATTTCATTTCTCTTGTGGCTAATGATACGAAACATCTCTTTGTGTGTTGACTTGCCATTTATGTACCTTCACTGGTAAAATACCTGTTCAGGTCTTTTTGAATCTAATTTTTAAAATATAGTTTTAAAAGTTCTTTATTATAGATAAGTCTTTTGTCACATACCTGATCTGTAAATTATTTCCTGCTAGTCTGTAGCTTGTCTTATAATACTTTTAAAAGAGTTCGTAGAGCAGAAGTTTTAATTTTGATGAAATACAATCTATCTTTTTTTCTTTTATGGACCAGGAATTTGGAGTCATGTCTAAGGACTGTTCACCAAACTCTAGGTTCTGAAAATTTTTTTCTGTGTTATCTCCTTAAAATTTTTTAGTTTTATGATTTACATTTAAGTCTGGGATCCCTTTTGAGTTACTTTTATATAAGATGTAAGGTATAAGTTGAGATTTTATTTTATATACCTATGGCTACTCAGTTGTTCTAGTATGATTTATTAGAAAGACCATCCTTATTCTACTGAATTACTTGTGCCCCTTTCTCAGAAATCAGTTGTCTGTGTGCATAAGAACCTGTTTTTAGTCTGTTCCATAGCTTTATATGTCTATCCCACCAATAATGCCATTTCAATAATGCTATTTTGATAATTGTAGTTACACAATAAGCCTTGGCATCAGGTAGAGGGGTTCTTGCTTTATTTTTCTTTTTCAAAATTGTTGTTACTTTAGTTCTACTCCCTATGAATTATGGAATAAGCTTGTATGTAGATAAAATAAAATCCTTCTGGAATTTTATAGGAATTACATTAAACCTGTATATCAGCTTGCAGAGGTTAATAACTTTGTTATATTTTGTCTTCCAATCCATCAACATAGCGTGCTTCCAAATTTTTTTGGACCTTCTTTGACTTCTGTCATTTGGATCTTCTTTGACTTCTGGTAGTTGTTGGCATACAAGGCATGTGCATGTTTTGTAGGTCTTATATTCTGTCACATTGTTGAACTCACTTATTAGTTCTTGGAGCAGCATCATTGATTTTTGTTTTGTAGATTCTTTGAGACTTGCTATGTAGACCATCATGTCATTTGCAAGTAGAGACAGTTTTATTTCACCCTTCCCGATGACTGTCCTCTGTTTCCTTGCCTTGTTGCTCTGGCTGACTTCTAGTGCTATTTGTGAGTGGTGTGAGCAGACAGCCTGGCCTGTTGCCAATCTTCAGAGTGAGCATTTAGTCTTTCACCATCAGGTAATCAAGTCAGCAATGGGATTTTTGTTGATATTCATTATCAAGTTGAAGAAATTCCTTGTTTGATTTTTGGTAATTTTTGTCATGTACAGGTGTTGAATTTTTTCAAATGCTTTTTCTGCATCAATTGATATGATCACATGGATTTTCTTGTTTAGCCTATGAATATACATAGACATATTGCTAAATTCTCTGAGCGAACATTTTTATGTCTCTGTTCATGAGGGATATTGGTCAGTAGTTCTCTTTTTTTGTATTGCTTTTGTCTGATTTTGGTATCTGGGTAATGTGACCTCACAAGAGTTGAAACATATTCCCTACTTTTGTATTTTCTGGAAAAAATTGTGTAGAATTGATGTTGTTTTCCTTGACCTTTCGGTAGAATTATCCAGGGAAAGCATCTAAGCCAAGAGAACTCTTATTCAGGAATTTTAAAACTATGTAGTTACACGCTATTCAGATTATGTATTTCATATTATGTGAGTTGTAGTACTTTGTGAAATCAGTCAATTTCATCTACGTTATCAAATTTTGTTCATAACATTCATTTATTATCTTTTTTATGTCTGTGGGGTCTACAATGATACGCTCTGTCTTATTCCTGATAGTTTTTGCTACTTTCTTCCTGGTAATGTGTATCCTCCCTGTCCCCTCAGTTTTGCTAGGAGTTTGTGAGTATTATTTACCTTTTCTAAAAACCAACTGGCTATTTCATTAATTTTCTGTATTGTTTTTTCTATTGTCCATTTAATTGATTTCTGCTCCTATCTTTATTTCCTTCCTTATGTCCAGACAACACAATGCAGCAGTGTGCCATTGTCGAAAAAGATACACAGTGTTAGTTCATTGTTTTTTCCAGATGTGTATATGTAATATTGTGCAAGTGTAGAAACTGACATTTACAGAGATTGCATCAAGAGAAATTCCCTCCAAAATAAGGTAATAAGACAGACTAGTTTTTCTGGCTTGTAGCTTGTAGCGTTACCTAATGGGAATGACTCATTTCTGTAACCCACATTCTTACTTTAAACTGATTCAGAAACCCCCTGATGTTCAGTGTCGTGTTTTGGTCCCTAGGATCAGTACTAGTTGTTCCTTGTTTCTCCTAGAAGTCTTGATGAGCTGGTAAATAGCTGCTCAGAAGTTGGAAACTCAGGGTGGGTCTGGGAGTTCCACCATAAATAATTCAAAGTTAGCCATGATTCTAAACCATGGCCAATTTCAAATCTGTGTATAAAATAAAAATGAATATAATCACAGCTGGGTGTTGTGGTACATTCCCCTAATTCCAGCATTCAGAAGGCTGAGGCAGGAAGATCTCCACTCATTCAAGGCCAGGCTGGGCTACATGGTGTAAGGCCAGCCTGGGTTACATAGTGAGACTTTGTCTCAAAAACAAAAACACAACTACAAAGCCAGTTTATTACTTTTCATAAGTCTAATTTATATTTTTAATTGATTGTGATTTTTATTTTAAAACATAATGGCAAGACGCTCAATTCTTTTTTTCTGTTAATACACAAAAACTGCGTAATATTTTTCTTAGTTTCCTGAATAAGTGTTTTTCACAAAGAATATAATTTGGGCAACATGAACAAATGATCTTGGAATTCGTTCAGCAGATAAGCTGAAATACTTGTGTATGTCCTAAGCACACTGTGATGGCCTGGTGGCTACCCTTTTGTAGCCCCCAGCTTGAGGGGGCACACATGATACGGTAGTGATGATGGGGCAGGGGGCAGTGGGTAGATACATGTCGAGATGTACAGGTAACCTTTGCACCCCAGAGGACAGTAATACAGCCATCCAAGGACAGCTGAGAACAGCCTGCTAGGCATAATACTGTTTAGATGGAGAATTTATGATAAAGTTCTTTGTAAGGTAATATAAGGAATAAAGGCAGACAGAAACCTTGAGATCTTTATGTAACAGTATTTGTCACTGGACATTTTTAAAGAGTTTAAAGATTCTACTTGTCCTCAAAGGCAGTGTCCTGTAAGGGGAAGAGCTGGGGTTCTGGGGTACAACAGCCTGAACTGGAATCTTGTCCCCACTATTTCTCCCTTTGTGACCTTGGGCAACCTATTTCACCTCTAACCCTTGTAAATAAATGTGATGGTGAATTCTCTTACTGGGGACCAGAGGGTATAACTCAGTGGTAGAGCACTTGCCCAGCATGTACTAGGCCCTGGCTTCAGTCCCCAGCACCAACAAAAACTTCTCTCATTAAATGTACCCTCTGGCACTTGGTATGCACTTGATATATTTTGCCTGTTACATTATCTGTGATTACTATTTCAGTTACTTAAACAAGTGAATCTTAACCTTAAAAGGAATCTGGCCTTTAAAAAAAAGGAATCTGGCTTGTTTTGTGGTATTTGTTACAGTTTTTCAATGTTACCTTAATATAGAGTCTGATTTAAGTTACATTGTGAACATATAACTAATTAAAAGTACCACCTTATCCTACAACCCTGCCTAGTGCCACTATGTATTGTCTCTAATGTTCTTTTAAGTTATTATTTTCTTATTCTCTTTAATGGTTTGATCAATCTGCTATTCTTACATCCAGTAATCTGAGCAACTTCATTGAAAATAACAGTATGTAATATAGCAACTGTTAACCCCTATCATTTGGTTAGAAACCCTGTATCATTTTTAATGTCCTTGCTTTGTGTTGTTTGTATTTTGCTGCTGTTTTCTTTTTGGTACTATTTTGTTTAAAAGAAAAAGTACCACCTTAAGCACTAAGTTTTTACACTACTTGCATATTTCAGGGGATATAAGTAGTGTGAAAATTTTTGAGCATTGTTGAGTGCAATGTTTCTCAACATATTTTAAAATTACTGTTCCCTGTAAAGTACCTTAAGTTTTTTCTTAATAACTTCCTCCAGTGAAATTTTAATACCGCTGATCTTCTCTATATCTATGTGCTGTGATGCTCTGGATGATTACACTTGTTATGCTGTGTATGTTTTTGGGGACTTTGTGTTTGTTTTTGTCCTGGAAGAGTCAATTTTCCCATCCATAGGAACATCATTGCCTCTGTTGAGAGTAAGTGATTTAATGCAGTGATTTTCAATCAAGGGCAGTTTTGCTGCCACAGGACATTTTTGAGTGTTTGGAAACATTTTTGGTGGCCACAACCTGAGGTGGGTGAGTGAGGCTGGCATTGGTACTGGTGTCTTGTAGGCAAAAGCCAGGGATACTGCTGAGCAGAATGTTGGTTTCCTATAGCAGAGACTTACATGTGAGTTATACCGAGTTTGCAAAATCCTTCCCTCGCACGGTGTTAAAGTTCAGTGTACTCCGAGTAACCAAGAAATCATTCTGGGAGGTGAAAGTGGACTGTGTCAAATCAAAGGCCACAAGGAAAGGGAGAAGCAGAAGTTGGGCTCCTGACCTTCAAGTTGAGCCCATAGGCAGTATGGTTTGCTTGTCTAAAAAAAAGACCCATCTTTGTCTTCTTAAATGTTGTTGTTTTTCAATAATATACTGATTTTTGCTTTTCCAGTCAACTGTATGTAAAATACATATAAACAGTTACATATATAACACCAAACTTTCTCTTTTCTATTTTATATAGATGTGTCTTGCTTTATGAAACAGATGAATTCCTGAAAAATTATATAAGTTCATTTGCTATAATGTGCAATTGTTCCTGTGGTTTCATTGTATTATATTTTGAGAAGGTTGGCTTTATTCCTAATTGATTTCATTTGACCTGGCCCCTAATATTGTTGCTTTTCATTTAGCAGCTTCGTCTGACTTTAGATACGGGGGACACCTGAGGAGGAGTGTGTAGGTCAGTTGTGGGACGCATGCTCAGCATGTGCAAGTCCCTGCGTTCCATGTCCAGCACTGGAAGAAGTGCTGTGGGTTTACATGAAAAGTGAGAGGGCCTATCCTTTCATAAACACAGTCCAAGTTGTGTGCCCAGAGCTCCCTGGCACCCCTCTTTTCCCTGTCACACTCACGTTCCCTTCTTCTGCTGCCCAGAGTTGGTGTGGAGGAGCCCTCCGAAGAGGACCCGAATGAACGCTGCTGGCAGTACTTCAGGTGACACAAGGGCATGCTGAGAAAATAATTAACTGGACCTGACTTCTCTCCTCTGTCTAACCTGAGATATCTCTTATTACTGTTTTTTCCTTCCTTCCTGTGTGCGCACCACACTCCCCTTTTAGCAAAGGGACAAGAGATTAAGTCAGTTCTAAACATTCTTGCCACTATTTTTCTGGGTTGAAGGATGTGTCAGTTTTCCTGGGGCTCTGTTACTTCCCCATATTTTCGGCAGTGTGTTGGTAACACCAAAGACTTAAGTTGGCAAGTGTCTCCTTCAAATACAACTGAGCTTAGTGTTAAGAGCAACTTACTTTCAAAGCCATCGATACCTTTCCCACAAAATCATGCTTATGACCTAGGAAGTAACTCATCCAGAGAACTAGAATTTCAAATTGCAGCCATGACTGGGGCATGACAGATACTAGTAAATATCAGTGCTGTTGTGGCTTTTAAAAGTATGTTATTTGTGTATTTGTATTTTCTCATGGTGATTCAGAAGATATGAAGAACTTTTTAACACAAGAATAAAGATTTCTCTAATGTAATTTGTTTCTTATTATGTACCCAAGTTCATGATGTAATTATACTTAAAGTGATGTAGGAGCAAACTGGGTAAAAACTTGAATGCTTCTTCTTTCCTTTAAACGTCTCTAAGTAGTATGCTTTATTTTTATCTGTTTTCTTGGTGCTGAAAAATAGGCTTGAACTGTGTCCTCAGCATTGTGAAAAGTCTCTCTCTGAGGGCGGTGGTGAAAGTAGCGATACCTGAGTCATGGGTCTTAGGGTATCACAGCCCAGATGTATACTCTAATGCCACACTGGAAATGGATTTATGTATTTAAACTCACTGGGTTCACCCTTTTTTGTACTGTTCAACCACACATGCACTCACTGAGTTTATTTTTGGAGACCTGACTTAGAAACCAGTTAAACTGCAGGGGAAACCCTTAGGTTTGAAGCAGCCTGTAAGAAAGAAGGTCCTTCAGGCAAGTGTAAGTTATTACACTTGGGCATGTGACATGAGAGAATTCAGGGTATGACCTGGGGTTCAAGGTTTTATGTAGAGGTATTTATCTCATTTTTCATATTAAAAGTTGACTGTTTAGATTTTAAATATTATCATTGGTTAGAGGGTGTAGCTCAGTGGTAGAGTAAGTGCCTTTAGCATGTATGAGACCCTCAGTTCAAGCTCAAGCACAGCTTCACTTCAAAAACTATTGATTGAAGTAGAATACTTCTAAACTTTTGGAGATTCCATAGCATTTTATCTGTTAATCAGAACAAATAAATTATGAGAGGGAAAACTATCAATTTTGATATTCATTCTAGAATGAGCACATCAGTTTGATCACTTTGTGGTGTTATTTGGTGTGGGACTTCCACTTTTGTCTCATGCTTAATAAAAATACAAATAATCTGTTCATTCTGGAAGAAAAGACGGTTGTATGTGCTTAAACAAGTTCAGCCAAGCTGTGTCAGGGAATGCTAAAATATGATATGTTAAAGCAGCACACAAAGTTATGTATACAGTGTCCTGGATGAAAAGCATTGTAGCAGGTCAGGAGAGAAATATGAATTGTGAACAGTTGCTTGAAGCTAGAAATTTCAGAAAGTTAAAGGTCATATCATGTCTTCTGAGACTTTAAATCTGCGATTAAAATCACATATCTGATCTTTCTTGTTGCCTAGCACCACACCATACACCCTAGACCATTGCTTTGCTTCCTATTCTCGGAGACTGGTTTGGTTCTGGGCTCTGCCCCAAGGGTGAGGCCTTTTGTAGGAGCCCCAGAATACTATGTCATCCTTGGGGATTGGTCCAAGGCCCTGCAAGCCTGCCAGTAAAGTAATTATTAAATCACCCAAAAGTAAACAGCCCTGAATGAGGAAAGACTGCAGAAGAATGTCATTTGTGTCTTGTGGCCTCTGATCTTTTCTTTAGTGCATTTAAAAAGCAGTAGCAAGCTGGGAAGCAGGTCTTTCTTTTCTTGGAATATTCCTATTAAGCATTTATACTAGTATCAGGGACCTCCAAAAGACCCAGGAGGTGTTCCCACATTTCTCTGCCTGTGAGAGGGCCTAGGAAGTCCTTTCAGGCTCTGTGCTGTCATGAGTTTGGGTTGTATGTCAGGGAAGTGGCTGATAGCAGGTGGCTACTGTGAAGATTGAAATTTCCATGGCAGAATGATAATAAAAACAAGAAAATAGAGCACTGAGTAAGATTGTCGTTAGAACTGCAGATTTCCAGGGCATGTACACAACCAGATCTGAAAATGGCTGCATTGGATGGAGTTTGCTTAACCATGTCTCTAGTTAACTAGCCTTTTTCTCCTTGCCCTTCACTTTTAGGAGAAAGCATCTCCACAGACATTGCAGAATTTATTTATTTGGAAAAAACCCCACATAATTACTAGAACCTATATTCACTTAAATACAATATTACCTATAGGACCTTATGCTCATGAATCTTTACAATTTGTGTTAAAGACCTAAAATAATGTAAGCTCTCAAATCATCAATATTAGTAGATTAAAGTAGAGAGATAGAAAAGTAGATATTCATGTTCTTAAAATGTTTTTACCAAGGTTATAATTATGTATCCTTCTTTTAAACTATGAAAAATTGTAAATCTGTAAAAGAGGGGGGCAAGAATTAGAGCAATAACTACATGGGTAGTAACCTGGATTCATCACTTGTTAATATTTTGTCATTTGGGCGATGATTTTTGCATTCTCTCTTTCTCACTCTCAACTGTTTCAAAATACCTGTATATTGCAGACTTTGCACCCATAAATATTTGTGTGTGTGTCTTCTAGGAATCCAGTCTCCTACATGGTCATATACCTGAAAAAAGTAACCTGATTTTAAACACACACACACACACACACACACACACACACACACCTAGAATCCAGTCAAAATTTATTCTAATTGTCACATCTGTTTAGTATCATTTAATCCAGAACAACCAACTTCTCCCTTTTGGGGTCAGTTACAACATTTTTAAAGTGTTCAGGATATTTATCCACAGAATGCCTCAGAGTCTGGATTTTTCTGATGTTTTCATGATGGCTAAAGCTGGATAACCATTTCTGTCAAAAATCCTATAGAAGTGGTGTTACACACACATTTCTTGTTGTGTCCTATGAGATGGAGCATGTTGTCAGACTGTCCCTTTATTTATGATGTCAGGATCACTTAGTTAAGGTAATGACCCTGAGTCTCTGTATGGTCAGGGTACCATTTTCTCTTTGGAACTAAAGGGTATTCTGTAGAGTGATCTTTGGACATTATTCCAATGGCCAAATTAATTCCCAACAACCTTTTACTCGGTGGTAAAGTCATTCACTAATGATCCTTGCTTGAAACAGTGACTACCCTGGTGGCAGGACATGGCAGTTTTCTGATATTATCACTACTTTCACTTTTATAAAATAATGTTCTCTCTAAAGAAGAACTACAGAGGGTTTTAAAATGTGTTTTATATCCTGATGAAGTAAGGAATCTCTTCATTCACTAAATAATCAACTCAAAGTTTTAATTTAATATTTATGAGATTTGGAGTATGTATCTCAAAGGGTCTGGGGATATAGCTCAGTGGAATAAGTGCCTGCCTGGAGTATGTATCTCTACAGGATACCAGCAAGAATTTATGTGTTATCATTGAGGAAGCAGAGAGTGGACAGTTGTTGCTTTCTTAGTAGGGAAGAAAGTGAGAGTATAGAGAGACATGGCTGGAATTAGAACTTTCTAGAATCTGCCCTGTGTAGTTCAGGAACCGCTCGCCACACATGGCTATTTAAATTTTAATTTGTTAAAACTAAAATGTCCAATGCAGTTCCTTGGTCATACTAGCTGCATTGCAAGTGCTCAGTGGCCACCCATGGTTAGTAGTTACCTTATTGGACAGTGTACATGTAGAACCCTGCTGTCGTTGCCAGAAGTTCTACTAGGCAGCGCCGATCTAGAACTGCTCTGTTTTTTCCCCAGAACAAAATGGCAGCCCGTACAGGTTTGGGATGAGATTGGAGAGCCCATGATCTCATGATTGTGCCAAATGATCGCAATGTTGTGGGCATTGTTTGGGATTCTGGCCTGGTCAGGATAAATAGATGAGGTCCACTGACATCTTCAGGATTTGAGTGAAAATGGTCCAAGCCTCATCTTTATAAGTTGTTTTTGTTAAACAGAATTTATTTAAATTCTTATTAAACAGATTTCTTTTCCTAGTAGAGGTGAAAAGAATAGAGGAGGCCGGATTTCACTAGAGGCCGATGTAGTAGTATTTGAGTTTATTTTCTCCGTTATAGTACAAGACACACTTAAGTCCTTTTCCCCTATCTATAGGCCTCCTATTTCATCTGGGCTGATAAGGTCAATTTGTTTTATCTTTAATGACATTGAAGCCATGTACAAAAGTTATAAATGTTTCAAAATTCACAATGCTGAGTGGAGAGATTATTAGTGACAGGTCTGAAGTGCCATAGGTTTGGTCATCCTGCACATGATATCCCCACCAGCAACCCCTCTGAGCTTAGGCTGAGGGCAGCCATGCCACCTGGCTTACTGTTAAACTGAGAGACTTGGAAGTCACGTGCACTCTGCCTCCCTGAGTCTGTAGCTGGGAGCTCATCTTAAGGAAATTAGTCTGCCGTGAAGTGGCTTTGTACTGCTATATGATCCACCAGAGGAGGCCTCATATTGGATTCTTAGCTGTTTACCTGACACATTCAGAGAAGCTACCATATAGTTGATTGTTTTCTGTGGGATATACATTAAGAGGCTCAAAAAACAAGTGAGGGTTAAAGATCAACAGCTACGAACACAACGCAATCTCTCCTGTAGCCCCTTTGCTTTGTTATATACGCTTTGCATGCACTGGGGCTCTGGCCTGACTTCTGTCGGCAACCCTTGGGTGATTTTATATCAAAGATCTGTGTGAGATTTGTTGTTTAAACTTCCCTAGATAATGTCAGGGCCAGGAAAAATCCCCAGCCCTCAGAAATCACTGCCTGGAAGTGGCATCTAGCATGTATAAAGTCCATCTAATTCAACCCAAAGGTTCCATCTAACCGCAGGCCCTGGGGAGAAAATCTGGTGATAGGCACACTTCAGGTTTTAACCAAGGGTTCATAACAGGGCCTGGCAGAGTAGTCTGTAAATTCACCTGAAAGCTTTAAACTTTGTCTTCAGCGCAATATGAGACATTTCATAGGGGCACACCTTGAGTGAGCACTCTGCCAGCCTGGAATAGGAAAGGCTAGAGGCTGGCACCGAGAGTTTGAGTACATCAGTGCTGTCTCCTCTCCACCCCCATTTCCATGAAGCTTCTTTTCTTAGGAAAGATCCTGGGTGTCACAGGTACGAGAGAGGGGGAAGAGGAGAAGAGTAAGTGCAGGGATTTGGGGATTTTGCCTTCATTGTCTACCCAGGGGAGTCAGTACTCTGATAGCAGATAGCAAAGACGCCCCTGCAAAGCCAACTTGGCACCTCTCTTCAAGCACGGATTGCAGCTAATCTGCTAGCAGTTGGCTTCTTGGTTTACCTTCTATGACGCTACCCATTCTTTGTGACACCTGACCCTGGGGCAAGTGCAGGGAGATAGAGGATTTTCCTGGTGTCTTTATTTTCTGCCCCCATGGCTGCATGTCATTGGTATCATCCATGTCACAACTCTCTACCTCCGAATGAGGAAGGTGCAGGGGTAGAAAATTAACAGATGCGTAGAGCAGCAGTTGTCAGTGACTAGACCAAGACAGCAGCCTCATTGCTTTCCTGGAATCCGTTACAAGTTGATTTTGTCACTTTGCCTTTTCTTTCCATCTTTAGTTGTTGCTCTCAAATGTGTGAGTTTGAGGATCGTCTTTGAGGTGGGAAGGTATTAAGGTATCAGAATGAAAGCAAATCAAATTAAGTCACTGATACTGCTAAAAAAGAAAAACCCATTACTCTGCCACCCATTAAAAGGGCAAGATAGGCTTTACTGCTGGTACAGGGACTGCTATGATGGGGTTTTGCAGTGCAAGGAAAAGATAGGGATCAATGGATGGAAAGTTATAAAGAGGAAACATCAGGGTAAGAGGGACTCTGTCTAAACTGATCTGCCAGGATTCTTGTTGGAAGGCAGGGGAGGGTGATCAGACATCACCTGGGGGTTAGTGGGGGGTGATGTTCTTTATCAGATACTGAGGGAGATCAGATAAGTGTGAGGTTCTCACTAAACTGATGCAGCAAGATTCTTTGCTAAAATTGGGTAATACAAAGTAAGACCCAGAATCCCAGAGGTCAGGGCCTAGTTGGGAAGAGGATTTGAATGAGCCTGGCTCAGGCTGGGACAAGGAGACACTGCCACTATGCATATGGAAGTAGTCAGGCGAAGTGTATTGATGTCTGCTGCTTTATTTGAATGCATGCAAAAAAGTAAGATTGAGGATGGAGAGAGAAATAGTTAGGTCATAAAGAAACTGCAGTAAACTTTTAATGGTAGGATGTGGTGGTGGGCATACAGGTGTTCACTATAAAGTTCTTTAACATTTTCCTTTATAATTGAAGAATTTCATAACAGAATATTAGGAACATCAGAAAAGATTGGTTTGAGCACATTTTGATAAGGAGGACCACCTGGCACTGGAAAGCAGCTAGACAGGTGGCAGCATGTGCTATGTACAGCGGCTATGCCGTTTCCAGAGGCCTCTCTGAGGACATAAGCACACAGGACTTACTGACCTACTCTCTGGTGTCTGATGTAGTGTGTGACCCGACTTCTGCATGACAGCCTTTCTCTCTGTAGCTCACCGCTCCTTCTGCTCTGGGAAGGTGGCTGCTGACTTCAGCCCGCATGATTACCATGGGCCGAACTAATCCTTGCTATTCTTTTCCTTGTCTTCCTCCTGGTGACTTTTAGAGTTGGTGTTGACCCAGATCAAGACCCACCGCCTAACAACGACAGCTTTCAAGTTTTACAAGGGGTAAGTCCCAAGAAACGCTTTTTCCCAGGAAAGATATGATTAAAAGTAGCTCACATGTAGTGTGCACTCACTATATGCCAGGTACCTCACCTAGATTCCTGCTTGTCATCTTGAAGGTACCCTTTTGGGATGAGTATTGTTATCTCTGTTGTATAGATTAGAGCTGAAGGGATGAGGGTCAAAGTGAGTCATCTCAGGCCAGAGAATTAGAAAATGGTTTATTTTATAAGCAAAACAGGCCAGGAGCAGCCGGATAGCCAGGATTTGGAGAGATTTCACCTTGCTCAGTCACAACATCCCAGTCCTGCTGCTGTTTCCTGTTGCTCCTGCTTCTGCATTCAGGCACCTGTAGAAGGAAATACGTGAAATGGCTGGGCTGCTTTCATGCTAGGCAGGCGCTTATTCCACTGAGCTATATCCCCAGCCCCGCTTTTTTTTTTGGCGGTACTGGGGATTGAACTCAGGACCCTGCGCTTGCTAGGCAGGCGCTTATTCCACTGTGGGCTGCTTTCATGCCACAGAACTTACTGTACATTTCATAAAATCTAGACACTGGAAACACCAGACTTGAATTAGACTGAGCACACTTCTTATCACTTTTCCATGGGAAATATTTGAGAAACAGCAGGTCTTCAATTCTAAGGGTCCTTGCATTTAGTCCTTCTGGGGACATCTGAAGTAGTCCCCATGCTCAAGTGCGGTGAGGCAACCTGAGCAGGCCTGTTCGTGGCTCAGTGTGGCTGTTGGCTCCTGGACAACCCTTTAAAGGCCAAGAGCACTGTACATTTGGCACTGTAAGTGGGCTGGCAGCAACTTTTGCTACACTACTGGTGGCACCCCTTTTGCTAGCCTGGAGCTATGTCACAGCTTCCTCTGGCCTCCTCCTTCTAAAGCTCATACAGTCATGAACATTGGCCCCTAGAATCAGTTCTGCTAACCTTTTGAAGGCTGTTAAGGATTAGTGTCAGGTTGGGAAAAACAGGCGAACTTTAGGCCTGCTTCCCCAGGACAACCTCTCAGAAGTGACTCATGCTCTTGTGTGGAAGGGCCTTGTTTCTCCAAATCTTCCTGGCCTGATCTCATTCCGGTGAGGCACTCATGGCAAGGCTGAGAGTGCTCAGTGATCATGAGAAACAAGAAAACAAGAAAAAATGGCCTTCTCAATTTTGGGTGAAACCCTAGGTTCTTGCAGTTTCCCCTGAAACAGATCCAGGTCACATGCTCTGTTTTGTCATAAAACTGAAAAAAGAGGTAGGCAAAGTCCAGATGTTTGTCTTCAGTAGAAAAGACTGTTCTCCTGACTTCAATTTCTAAATGATCGCCCTAAAACCAATGAAAAAACAAAGACAATATTTGACAGGGGAGCATTTCTTAGCACAAGGGCAATTTCCCTTTACTGATTCTAGAAGCCCAAGATTGTAAACAGTGTCATGGCTACAGAGCTACAGCTACAGCTCATGTGGGAGAAAGAAAGAAACAGTTGCCTGGAACTTCTGACTCTTTGTAAGGGAAGCCTAAGAATATTGTGGGCAGACTTCAGCTTTGTGTCCCTGGCAAGTTTGACTCATTAGAACAAAACAAGACTAAAAATGCAGTTGCTTTGTTTCTCTGGAGGTTTTAGTGACTTTGCAATCAAAACAAAAACAAGCCCAGCTGGAAACAAACTGCCCACCCTGGCAGTTATCCCATTCAAGGGGGTGGGTCTTCTCGTGCCAAACCAGACACAGCTGAGACTTCTGTCAGCCGGACATGCAGACACATCATTCACTTCCTCTTCTAAAAGTCCAAGTTTCCAGAAGAGCATTCATTGATGAAGTCCCTTCGGAGCAGCTGAAAGCATAGCTCTGAAGTAATCCTGGCTTAATTGTAGCAGTCAGAGCAGTGTACAAACTAGATATTACCGGAATGTAGAGCAAAGGAAGCACAGTATTTGAGTGAGTGTGTGTACACATACATGCATGCATAAATAAGTACGTGTGTGTAGTGAGAATGGCAGAAAGTCAGTTCTTTATAGTTGTGTTGACATAGGACTTGGTGAGCAAATTGAACTCATTTGTCCCTGGCTTCTCAGACTGAGATCAGATATCTGTCACCTAAATCTTTTCACTTCAGTTGCTGAAGTGACTTAAATTACTTGTCTCTGATCCCTCCAGCCCCACCCCCCAAACCCCCGTTTGTCTTGTGACTGCATCCTTTGGCACCTGGTTTTCCCTTTCTACTATTTTTTTGTTTTCTAGAAGCCCTGAATAAATATTAATTTACTTATCCACTTGACAGATATT